>JBAIZL010000001.1:375370045-375387545 GCA_036971475.1 Prosapia bicincta
CCTTTCCAAGGATTGTCTTTCTACAATAGTAATGCTCTACAATTATTTTATGCTAATGAGGTCATTTAAATTTATTATTACTTGTGCTTTTATCTTTAGTCGGCAAAAAGTAATGCATCATATAAAGAGCGGATAAAAGCGCTATCTACAATGCATAAAGACGAGGGTCAAACATTCCTTAGAAAGGTCTATTACAAAAGAAATAATATAGGTCCTTCAAATTTGTGGTTTTTTGACGACAATAAAGCTGTTCTAAATACCATTATAAAAATTCAGACATTTTATCATTTACAAATTACAGCCATTTAAAAATTAGAACTGTACATATGATATAGGTCGTCATAAATGTTCTACTCCAAACGACCTGTCTTGGCAGGACGCACATATTTAAGAGTTTCTTCGCTTTAAGAAGATATTATAAATTAATTTCAATGGTCAAAAACTATGCAAGTCATATTGCAGTACAAAAATTGTTGCAATAGTTTCTACCAGTAATTGGAATCTATAATATTAGGAACATAACAAACTACATGCTGCGAGATTTCTTTTTTTTATGGATTTACGTAATATAAATGTCCGTCAAAAGCTTTGAAAATATTTTTAACATTTAATATCTATTATACTTTTTATGTTTCAACTAACACATTATTTTTCCAATTCCTTCTATTAGCTCACACTCTTCTGATATATATATATATCTTGTACAAATTTTGATTCGTCAATTTAATAAGTTTTTATTCATCCAATCAAGTTCAAACACGTTTTTAAAACTTATAGTGGATGACAATTGATGTTAATACAGTCTTTTCAAATATTTATTCAATAATTGCATTATAGAAACTTTTGGGTTTTAGGTCGGATGCGAACTAAGTATCTTCATGTTCGAAGTCTAGCGCTTTGGCAATTAACCAACTTTCCATACCAAAAATTATATTGTTCAAAGATATGTATGAACTTTTCTTTTACCACCATCGCGTTGTCACTGAAACCTCTATTGTACAACCTTAATTTGTTGTGATGGTTACCACACAATATCATAAATAGTGCTCTAGGATTAATAATAAACGAAAAGAATAAAATAAGCAAATAAATTGGATTAACGGTATCGAACCTTGTTTCACAAACGAAGAACGCGAAAGGAAAGCGAAAAGAAACGACAATACAATGCAAGCGACGAAAAAAAGAAAGCGTATAAATAGTAACAAACAAATATAATAGCCAAGTATTATACATAGAAAGGAAAATGGAAAATTCCAAGGAAATTCGCTTTCTATTTTGCAACTTAATATTGTTATTCTGACACATGAAATATTTATATTATTTGTAATTATAAAATAAAAAGAAACTAAAATAATTTTATTTTTGACGTACGTAGGAATTGACTTGAAAAAAAATTTGTGTGTGTTATATTTTCAGTCTGTAAAATGTATGTACGACTTGAACGAACGTGATCAGTTTAAATAACGTTTTACGAAGTAAAAAAGAGTCAAAATAAATCTGTAATTTGAAATTGTTTTTGAAATGTAACACATTTATTATAACCAAAAGTAATAAACATTAAAGGTTTATTTTTTCTATCATTCATAACCAAGTGAATAATAAACGTTTTCGATAATAAACTTGGCAGACGTCAGGACGTCTAAATACCTCTTGCAGAGTCTGGTTGGATGTATTCGGCTTTCTGTTCACGATCATAGCTAGAATTGTTCGGAATTCCATTGAATACAAAACCATTATTAGTAAGTAAAAAGATAAAAGAAGTATACAAATGAAAAATATTGAAAAAATAGCGAAAATCTACATTCGTTTGCTAATAAAGTAAACACAAGTACAAAATAAAAATGATAAGTAATAATATATTCATATTTTACCCTTTCTACAACTTGAGTCTGGATTTACTCGACGATAAAGTATATCACAAATCAACCTTCTTGTGAAGAAATGATTTTAAACATGATTTATTAGGATTATTTTCCACGCAATATTAATTAATTCATGGTCACATGATGAAGGTAGAAACATTAATTTTTGTAAAATTAGTAATGAGTTAGAATCATAGATCTGCCATCTGCCAAGTTATTAGAAATGATTAATCGCTTGGGTGTACAGCAATAAAATACGACATTTTATCTGTGCATTATATCCACCAAACAGTATTTAGTTGATAAACCGTCTGCAATAATGGCTTAGTATCTATGATTCGTTATTCAATGGCTCTATTAGTAGAGGGTAATTAACGACTAAAATAGGGACATTTAGGGACGTCACTAATAATTACGCTTTTAATACACTGTAAACGATACTATACACCATGAGTGTCTAAACTATAACCGTTTGATAGCCCCATTTAGAAAACAAATTTTTTTGGCCACACAAACAATATTTTTTTTAACTAAATGAAATAAAATTTTAATATACGTAGTTTTATTAAAATAAATTAACTTCTTTTTATTATAAATTTATAATTTTAAACTAGATGGGCCTATGTGTAGGTAAGTAGACTATATCTATAAATACAGAAAAATTCATTTAAAATTATTTAAAGGTTTCGTCTTATTTAGTTTGGATTTCATAATGATAGAATAAATTCATTAAAACGAGATGGATTAATATGGATTTATGAACAAACAAATCTATAAAGTCTTGAATTAAAATCCAACATTGATAAAGCATGATTGTGAATAATAGGATATTTAGGGAAACTGGAGTAGGTAAAACTCCAGTAAAGAAGCATTCCCAAAATTTTCTCTTAGTTGAATGTTACTTTTCAGTTCAATGCATTCCATTTGAAGGTAATTTATTTATTTCTTGAGAAATGGGGTAGAAAATATGTTGAAATACTATTAATTTTTTCAAAATTCTTGAAATCTATTTTAAAACTCTCGAGTTAAATAAAAAAAGTAATGCAGCATATTTTGTGCAACTCACAGTTTTATGTGAAAAACTAAGTACTAAATTGTGTAAAATCTTTTACTTTTATTAATTGTGTCAAAATTTCAACTTTCTTTCAAGCACTGGTATTGTTTGGATCATATTATTAATAAATTATTATTTCCTTGAAGTCTAAAATGTAAATCGTTCAAACACTCTGTTACATACATCTACTAAACAGCTAAACCTAAAACTCAATCTTCGTCTTCAAATCAGTCACAGGGTTTTCTTTTTTACCATAAATATTTTTATTTCAAATCATTAAAAAAAAATTTGGAGGATTTCTCCTTACTAAGACATCTTACTTCTGTATCTGTATAATAAATAACATCTGCAAATTCAGGCCCATCACCTTAAGAAACTCTTGGCATTATCTAAGATTAAATCCTTTTGCACTTTTAAAGATAATGGTATTTATAATAACGCTCAATACACCTTTCATTTTTAAAATGTTTCCACATAAATTGCTCTAATGTACAATATAATGGTATGTGATCAAGAACGTATTGCCGGCAGCGTTGGCTTCATTTTAAACATTTGACGAGTCCCCTATTTTTACCAACTAGGCAGGTTGCTGTCGTATATAATAGCTGATAAACTTTTTATAAATAAAGAAAACCTTTTCTTCGTCGTTTTTAATGTACGGACCTGGTTGTTTCTTTAACGATACTAAAGCATAGGTTTCTTCAATGACATTATAATGTTCATAGATTTATCTTATAAAAATTGCCAATTGTACCGTATGAGAAGCGTCAGTGCTTCCGTCTTTGGCTAAGGAATAAAATTTAAAATTAGTGTAATTGCTTTTCATTGATTTTTCAACTGAACACCCCTACTTTTCTATTCAGGCTAAAGTTTGGTGTGATGAACTAATTTTATAAAAATCCAACTTTCAGGGTAAATTATGCTTGCTACGCTTGCCATGCATTCTTTCATAAATTCGCCGTCAACAAAAGGTTTTCCACGATAATAAATCAACTAATAAATTTTCCACGAAATAACTTGCTTTTACAATGTTAATATTTTGAGAAAAAAGTTTCGTTAAAACGACTGCCCTAGTTTACTTCTGTGATTGTAACCTTATAGCAAATGTCAAGATACAATGTATTAAGCAAAGTGCTTTATAATTCACCTGAATAAAAGAGCCTTTCTCCGTTCAGTATTCATAAAAAACTCTTTTTTCATCTTCAATTTGTCTTTTTTTAGGTTCTGTTTGTTCTTTAATAACATAGGGGCCATTTAATAAAAATATAGGCTATATTTCAATTGAAAGATGACACTCCCACTACTGTAACTTCCAACTGGGATGATTTACTCTCAGATTTGTTTATGGAAGCACGGCGCCAGTCTATTCAGGGGTATATTTTATAAACAGCTGGTGAGGTTATCTACGTAGTAAATAATTGAACTGTCCCTCTATGTTATTTGGACTAGTTGACAACTATATTAGTAACACGTGTTTAGGCTCAGAGCAATAATATTTTCAACTATGGAAGCATGCGGCTACGAGGACCTGAGTGTAACCCACGATGTGCAGCTTGCATTCCGGCTCCTGGCTGTCACTTATAGTCAAGGATCTAAAGAAGGTTGTGCATGCACTGAAAGCCTTACGCAATTTTATTTCATATTATTGTTCTGGGCACTTGGGTGATTGTAAAAAAGTATGTCGTCGCCCCTGCGCGTGGTCGACATACCAAGGGAAGGAGGAACATCGCTGGGGACGCGTTGTACTGGAACCGTTGTATCTTTTAAGCTATAAAAGATAGAATAACCAACAAAATGTTTTTAAACTCACAGAAAATACGGGCTTTAAAAAAGGCCATTACCACTAAATACCTGTCTCTAATACCTTTTTAGTTAAAAATGTTTTTTCCAAAATTTTGAGGTTTTACTAGAGTTTTGTTCCAGCAATAACTCTAAAAAACTAATTGTTTTTATTAATTATGCTCTATTAAGTTTAAAAGATGGAAATACATATTTTTGTAATGGAAATACTATATAACAATTGTCTAAACTATTTTAGAAGCAATATCGTATTACTACTGGACAGAAGCAAGTAAACGTCACGCGCATTATCGTACTAGTCTAGATATCTAAAGGGTATGAGCAAACACTGAAAGTCTAACTGAATTTTATTTCAGATTATTGTTCTGGCCACTTGAGCGATTGTAGAAACGTATGTTGTCGCCCCTCACGAGGTCGACATGCCGGGGGCGGGGACTACCTGTACTGAAACCTTCGTATCTTTTAAACTATAAAAGATAGAAAACCCAAAAAATGTTTTTGAACTTACTTAAATAAGGACTTCAATAATGGTGCTTACGTAAAAATGGCTAAATATAATACCTACTGAGTAAAAATTATATTTCTTTTGTTTTTTAATTTCACTTTTGTTTTTTCGTGAATTTTCATTCGAAAATATCCCATTGTGGGAAACGTAAGCCGGAGACTAAGTTGAAAGTTAGTTTTAAGGTCTCTGGAATTTAAAAAATATTTGTTCAAATTTATTCACACAAATATATACTAATATCAAGATAATTTTCGTGTCTAAATCATGATAACTTTGGAACGAAACTTCCGATTTCGACCTAAGTTGGTAAGCAGATGTAATTTGAAATTTGTGGGAATATGTTTGTTAGTAAGAAGAATCGATCAATCAGCAGTAGACTTTAAGCCAGCTTTTTTAATACGGAAAATGGGTTTTTCATTTTCTACCAAAAATATTATGTATTTCTGAAATGCATTTATAAAGAATAAAATCCAATCTGAAGGAACACAATTTTATATAAGATTCAAGTATAACAAAAAGTATACGGGATCGATTTAAAATACTGAATAGTGTCGCAGCTCAGAAGGAACATTTTAGATGTCAGTATTGCATACAACCATTATTTCATTAAATAAAGTACAGTTTTAAGTTTTTTTACAATCTATTAAGTTAGGAAAAAGCTTTGTTGTAATTAATTAGTTTGTAGCGACTATTGCTTGTGAACATTTGTTTTATAGGACCTTGAATATAATTTGGTAGCCATATAGGAATAATATAAATGTATGTACTGTATAAGGGACCAATAAAATTTTAGGTTAAGTGTATTTAAAGGTTTATTTATTACATTCCATTGTATTTCATCTTCTTATATATCCCGAAGTGTAAACCTGTTCCTGAATTTCTCTTTTCAAGGATAATACGAACAGCAAGAACTTTCCTCTTTGGAGAAAAAAAGATGGTTTAAAACAGTTTCTACATTTGCGCGGTGGAATCAAGGTTTCTGGCATTCGTTTTCATCTTCAGATATGTGAAGTTTTTATCCACCAGGTACAGTTATGTTTTTTAATAATTATCCTGTAGGGTACTTTATAAGATTTCCCTTTTCTTCCAGGTACTGCAATGTATCCTGATTATTGCTTTGGGACCTTAGTAAATTCGTTGTGGATCTTCACTACTTATGGTGACTTTCCTCTACTTCTGAAAGTGGTTGCTGAATTTTTTACTGATATAGAAATCATATATGTTAGATAAAGAAAAGAAAATCGCCTTTAGAGAAAAATGGTGTCTGCTTATCAGGTGTAAACGTTTTAATTCGATGGTGACGTGATTGCATTTTTCTGAATACGACATAAATTGTATTCTTTAAAAATGTTTCTTGTAGGTTTTAGTAGTTTAAAATAAACCTAATAGCACATTAAATTGTGCACGTACAATCTTGTAATACGTAAATATAACAGTGATCATTCACTTGAGAAATACTTTTGCAGTTTTAGTTAGTTAAAAAAAAAAATTAAAACAACAAGTTGTCTAAAACAGTAAAAATGTCTTTTTTCGTTAAATTTTAGATATTTACTAAACCTTATTCACTAAAAACAAGCAATCACATATCTTTATGTTCCGAAAAGCAAACACAAAGGTGTAACCTATATTTTTCTACGTCTGTGTACCTTCCAAGGCAGTTATAAGTCAGGGCTCTGTAATAAAAAAATCTGATATTTACTGCAATCAAAAGTATGATTTGACACACGTCACGACACTCACGAGTAACGTGAATAAAATGTCAATTTTCAAGAAAATGTTTTCAAACTAAGGGTTGTTTTGTTAATGAGAAAAAAAAGGCAATGGTTTAGGAAAATGTGTAATTTGGTTTAGGAGTATCCGATGTTAGTTCATGAGCTTCTCTACCAGGGGAATAATTCTGCCTGTATCTCACAGTCCTTCTTTATCCTTCGTAGAAGGTAATCGGCTTATTGGTTGTTTGCCTTAAAACCACAAACACGTATTGTTTGTAAGACAACGACAAGCAAGACTATCCAGATAGAAACTATAGACAATAGTAATAAATCAGGAAAAAGTTAACGAAATGATCATCTTGTACTCTCCCAGTAAGAGAAAAAACAACCCTGATTATCTCAGGACTCAGGAATAGTTATCAGAGAAACATCTAGAAAATGCATGCTTTAAAATACTAATCTACCTAAACATAACAAACTTGCCCAACAACTAACAAAGGTAGACATGTGATATAGCTCTCAGTGCATTGGTACTTTACAGACAAGTGTACCAACGTAGCAGAAAAGAAAACAAACGAAGACCTGTTTGAAAAAACCGTGCAAAACAACTGATTGCAAACAGCTAGTTGGAATACTTTAAAAATATAGTCCGTTTATTAGATGAGTTTGTGAGTCATTGGTAAATAAATTTCAGTTATCAGTCGACAGTTGATTGATTAAACCTAAACAATATTTCATCATGTCAGTGTATTTATACAAACTACAGCACAATAATAAGCTACGGACGTGTTCTCAGCAGGACGTACGGGCAACAAGCATATCTGTAGTATAACGCACGGGAGTAGTAAACGCAAGAAACTTCCTTAATTGCACATCGAAATAAAAATTTCAATTTTTCTACAAATTCTTATATAATAATATTATTTTTTAAAGAAATTTTTTACACGAGATACTTTAAAAGTTTTATTTATTCTCTTAATCATTATACATGTCAAGATTCACGCGCATAAAAGTATGTCGCGTTTCGGTCAGACAGCTCCCAATAATAATCTAAAATAGTTGCTACTGTAGGCAAATTCTTACATATATTTTATACTTGATAACGTTTAGAAGTGTGTACTAGCAGGTCAATATATGGGATTAATTTCATATAGTTCCTTTATTTTTATATTCGACTTGAGGCTTCTAATGAGTTTCATATATGTATATGTTAAAACTGTATAAAAAAACTCTGGCGTAATGTTTAATTTAAATAAATGAAACCTCTATACCATAAATGACATTTTCTTTAGTACATTTCAATTGCATAGCAACCATCCTATTATTTTATTGTAAATTACCTCTGAGGATGATTGCTATGCAATTGAAATGTACATGAAGTATTAAATAAAAGAAAAAGCCATTTGTGGTATAGGTTTCATTTATTAAAAAAAGTAATAAAAAGATATATATATATATACATATATATATATATATATATATATATATATATATATACATACAGTAAATATAAATATAAATATATATATATATATATATATATATATATATATATATATATATATATATTGTGTGCGTATGTTATTTAATTTTATAAATACAATTGTACATGCAGGTAGGTTTACAAAGAAACCGACAAATATCAAGAGTTGATTCTTCAGCTATAATTAAGAGAAATAAAATGACTATAGACCCAATAACGCTTCATTAGCGGAATATTTCAGTTCTCTTCATTGAAATACGATCTTTATAACATTTTTGTGCGGTTAATTAAAAGCACATGTGGCTGTTTCTTAGGGTTTTTAACCTGACAGTGGGGTTAAACAGATCGCAGAACAATAGCGGCAATCTGTGGTTCCACAGAACGTTTTCCCTATAGATATGGCATCTCCTGTAGAATTCCATGTCCTTAGGGATGTGGCAGATCCACCTATAGAGATTACATCACACTTATTAGCAAAGCCGGGAATACATAAGCTTTTGGAGATATAATTATCAGAAGCCAATATTAATCTTATACTGGTCCTAAATTGACATATCGTTTTATTTGAGATATTTTCAGTTTAAATAACTTTGCAAACTGTGCTTACTTATAGTAAGCTTGTTTTAAAATTACAATTAAAGGATTACCAAACTTATTAGTTGAGTAATTTTATACAGTAAAACAATTACTGAGACAAAACACTACAGGATCTCTCTTCATAAGTATCTCGAAGATAATTATTAAGAGAATGTTTGATTTTTCATTACCTTCTAATAATTCACACTTCTTTATATATATATATATATATATATTTGTAGATTATGCAACACTGTTTTCTTGTATACATTTATCACTTTCACTTATGTAGAATGTAAGATTCTTGTTTAAGTACATAAGTGAAAGTGATATATATATATATATATATATATATATAGTTCAAATTTTCAATCGTTCAAACTTGTAGTGGATGACACTTGCGATGTTCGTACAGTTTTTTCAATTATTAATTCATTAATTAAATCTAATTAATTACTTCTAGTTTTATACAGTAGAAAAACTTTTCACAAAAGAGAGAAGGTATGCAGTAAAGTTACTCCGGCCTATTTGGCTCAAATTCAAGTGATAACATATGATTTCATTAAATAGCTGATTTTATGTTATAGGTTATGTGGTAGAACGGCTAAGGCATAGGTTATGTTACTTTATTTATATTAATTGAAATTATTTAATTAAAAGTAATTAATATAAAATTTTTCCTACTTAGGTAACTTTGTTGACCTAAGTAGGAATTGACTTTTAAAATGTTTTGATTATATTACTAGTTTATGTTTAGATTAAACAAATTAACTACTAATCAAAATTATAATTATAATGTAAATTTATGAAAAACTTACTGAAACAGATATATTTTGAAACTCTAATATTTTCAAATACTTTGCCTAGTGCGAACGAAAACCTTTTGTCACATAAACGTTTTCATAAACTTAAATTATGAATTCGAATTGAATTATGACGATAATAAGTTTAATAAAAACTGAAGTTTGGTCGTCGACAGTAAGATCTAAAAGATTACAGAAAATGTAATTATGAGAAAATTAATATTAAAAAATTCAAACACTATAAAAAAAATTTAGAAAAACAAACATTTTTCAACATCATTACATTGGAAAAGTTACTAAACAAATGCATTATTTTTTTAAAACAGATTGTAAAATACTTAAAATCTCAAATTAATAAACGTATTTTATTTACAATATTTTTATTGAATAAATACCCAAATAACCAAAGTTTTCTTAACTCTTTTGGTTTTTGTTTATTTCCATTCATGGAAACTATGCATACTCTGTTACACTTTGAACTGGTTATCGAAAATTCGATAAGGTAAATTATCTCTTCATGATATTTATCAGTATTTTCTATTGTGTTACCTTCGTGGATTTGGTTCTTCAAGACGTTAGGAGTATCTTTATGTTGAAACTTTGTAAGTATGTATCTTTGACAGTATGGAGGTGGCTGAGTGGTCACGTGGGCAAAGCACTTTTTTAACTTTTTTAAAACCGAAGCCCAATCACAAACAGTAAGCAGTAAAACAAATATCATGCAAATACACTGTTATAGCAGCTGTTTAAAAAGCCCTTCATCGCTGTTAAAAAGATATGACATTTTACCTTTGATATTTATTGAATTTGATGTGTACCTAGTATTTTTAGAATTTCAATTTGAAGTTTTTGCACTCAAAAACTTTTATTATTTTTTGTTGTTATTTTTTGAGTATACGATAACTTTCTTATGACGCTTCAAACAATATTCCATACTATATTTAACCGAAACGCAAGACAATACTTCATTGTCGTCGGATAATGTAATGTAAGACAATAATTATTTGTCCCTTCTCACAGTTTTCCCTAAATGTTATGGGTGATGTTGAAATAGGCCCACGGTCTGTTAGGGTCGTAAAAACAATGGTTGAATTGGGCCCATGGTCAGCTCGGAGGTAGTGTCGTATTGGGCCCATACCTTTACAATCATGGCAAAAAAAATGGAATGCTCGTACCCACCTTAGCTTTAAATATATTCAAACATCTAAAATAGATGTTTGGTTACGGCCAGATGATGGTCAAATATATTTTATACGATTGAAACATCTCCCTTTTATATCATTATAAATAGTCGTGTAATAATATTTCTTGTTATATGTGCACGAAATGATAAAACACCCTGGACACACCATTGCCAGGGGCCATTGGAACGGTTCAGCATGTCACCGTTATAGGGTTAACAAAAAACGGACACGTAATGGAATGCTCGCTTGACCTGGTGAGTAGGATTATTCGTAATTTTAAATAATAACTAAAATATGAAAGTACAGTATTTTATATTTCTTTATATTTTAGTAAAGTTTTATTTGCTTCCATTATGTTTTAGTTTTTAATTCTATCGTACATTAAAATAAAAACGAATGTCTGACCACTTAACAAAACTAATGTTACCCGACTGACCAGGGCCCAATTCAACCTCGACCCTTTGAGGGTTGACGGTTCCACCAAGGGATGTTTTGACCGTAGGAGTAGTTCGACCGTGTCCAATGTTACATTCCAATAGTTTCTAATTTCTCGACAAAACGTACAGAAGCCCCTGTAATATCATTTCGCATCTCGAAATGGAAATTTTAAAAAAAACTATTATATGTTATTTTCTAAATAATTTAAAAATTTTTCATATGACGACCTTCGAAAATACAGTCTGTAGGAAGTAAATATCGAACTTTCTGAAAAATGTACTGTTAGAGGTTTTCATTCTACCATCTTCTATTTTGCAGTTTTTTATTATTTATTTAACATTTTAAGTGTAACTTTTGCTACATTAACAAAAACTTTATTTTTTATCCCAATTTATTTCTTTTATACAGTACTATAAAGTTATTTCTAAAATAAAATATTTCATCTATGGTTTTGCAACCAGTTTTAAAAATCAATATTCATATAAATCCGAGGTTTCACGTCTTGATTAAACGCCCCAAAAATTGTCATTTTATTCCAAGAGAGAAGATAAATCCGAGTAAAATATTTTGGTAGATGTTACTCGCTAACGAATAGTTTTCGGAGTTATGTTTGACTAGTTTTAGCTTTAGAATCAGTTTATAATTATTGATTAAGATCGAAATGATAAATAAATTAGGAACATTTTAATTTAATAAACAATGTTTCACAGACTTGAATGGGACGAATTACAGTTCAGGATAGATCACAATGTCGACTCATGGTCGGTCTGTCTACAAGATGTTTCAAGTAAGTGAAAAAACACCTTAGCCTGGTCCGGATGTGTTTGTTGCCTTTGGGGGCGTCCCAAGCGCACGCTGCACCGGCAACGTTTTTATTTCGATACGACCAAACAAGCACTACGCAACGGGTTCGGGATTTGGATTGTTTAAGAGCGAAAATAAAACGATCACCGCGCTGGCAACGGTGGCGGGGTCAACAGAACACACTGTTGACTTATTTATATCGGGTGAAAATAAATGAAACATACGTTGTGTGTCACGGACGTCAGTGTGGGGGCGCTCTAGGCGTGACTGACCGGCACAACGACCACCTGCTTGCGGCTTCATATTTGGTGCTTTCAAATATTTTACCGCTAAAGAAAATTATTTTCTTTACTTGGATGATTTAGCGCAATCGACTCATGTTACAAGTTTTAAATAAATGATAAGAGGAAATCGATATGTTTAAGCAGATAGACTTTTAGAAGAACAAATTACAAAAAAAGTTTTATTGAAAAAAACAATAAGAAATATTTATATATTATTTATTTTTATCCATACGAATTCATCTAGAAAGGCGGATTGTGGGATTTGTAAGGCCCAACCAACTTCAGAAATGCTTCCAGTCAGGTCTCTCATCAGTCGAACCAGTTTGATATCTCTAAACGTTCCATGCTGCAAGTTTATCATCGTTCCTAAGACTTGGCAAAGAATCAACATGTCAGAAAAAGAGTAATTAATGTGCTTGTATTAAGCACGAAACACTGTTGAAGTAGAATGTTATGACTTGTTAGAGAAAAGAAAGCATGCAAAATTACTCTGACTACAAAACTCAAATGAAATCTCACTGCCACGCGAGAAACTGTCATGACATTCAGATTAAAGGAAACAATTCATAAATGTTAAAGTACTTGAAGGAAACAATAAGACAATATTAAGAAACTGTTTTCAAACAGGTAATACTTCATTTAATTTAAGAGGGCTACAAACTCTTCCATGGTTATTAAAGAATAAATCGATATAGGTTAATATTCGTAAAGGAAGAAGAAAACGGAATTATTTTATTCCTGCAAGCTTTATACAATATAATATTGTAAAATAATATTTCAAATAAATATTTAATAACTCCCAAAAAATCTTTAATATGTACCAAAAATATTCTTAACAATATGTACTGCCTCTTGTTATTGACGTTAGATAGAAGGGGGTCATAAAACGCTTCGAGTTACCCGAATGTTTTTATCTCATCTCATAACAGTTTCCTATATTATATCGTTAAATCTAAATTAATAAATATTACAAAAGGTTATGAATCAGGTTTTTGCAACAGTTTTATATAGATAGCCTACATGTTTGTTGTCCGCAGTCAGATACGTGTCTATGTTAATACAGGCTATGTTGTTTGAAAGAATATTTATTAGTTACGAAGAATGTGTTAATAATATAATAATGTACATTGTACATAGGTGTTGTGCTTCTAGTTAGTAAAACTATCAAACAACCAACACATACAAATATGCAAATGAACATGTTAATATAATTATGCATCCGCTGCATAAATGGGCCTAGTAAACGAATATATTTAACATACAGAGTTTAAGTTATTAATAGGACAGTAGAGCATTTATCAAATAGCTCTATTTACAGTTAACCTATTAGGAAATAATACAATTTTTTATAGAAATTCATTTTAACTTAATGCTAATATAAAATTTAGAATGTAACATGACCATTATTTAACATAAAGGTTATTACTGCCAACATAAGAGTTACAAAAACAGCTGTTGCAAATCATACATTGTCACATTGTTTAAGCAAAGATGATTTGATTTTGGATAAGTAGGAAATTGCATTTGAAAATGATTTAAACATAACCTCCAAAAAACCTCTAAGTAAAAACGAAACACCTATTATTGTAACGTACCGAATTTTTTTTGTTTTTAGAAATCTTCAGGCCTAATGGATGGTCCGGATTGTTACGTTTCTTGTATAGAAATTCTTTAGTGGTGACGTCACGTTCTACTGACTTACTGCCAATTAAAGTATTTTATATGTTGCGTCATGAGAAGCTCCACGTAAAGAAAGCTGTATTCAAAAGAGTAAGTGAAGAACACAAACCAAAAGTGGCATGTAAAATTAATATAAGTGGAAATTCACAGTAACAGTGAAATTAAGGAATCAGTGAGCATGCGAAACGTTTACAGGCGCAAAGGACGATAAATGACTCTAAATTATTAGACGACAAATGACTCTAAATTAAGCCGGTCTCTTGTCGTGGACAATGTGATCTGGAGAGACCCGGAGTTGGAGAGATTTGGGTTTACAGAGAAAGTCTTGTTCTTCTGCAGACTACAAGCTATTAACGATTAACTTGGAATTGTAATACAATCAAAATTATAAAAGTATTTGTAAGTCAGAGAATGGTTGATGCGGTGTTACCACTTTGTCAGAATGTCGCGTCATACCTTCGTTCACAGAAGGCTGAAAAGAAAGTTAATGACCGCGCGGTGACAGTGTGCTGAGTAACTTGGGAACGCTGGCAAACCCCGTTGTCATGGAAACCACCAGCCCCTAATTGGGCGAAACGGTAACAAGCACCAAGGCCTATTCGACCTTAGTTGGCGGAACACGTTTCTAATTTTATTTTCACTATAGCAAATCATTATTTCCTGGAACCATGTAGCACTAATATGTAATATTACTCTTAGACATTGTGCTATAAAAATCCTTTGATAATTTGATCATTAAAAGTAACTGGAATAAAAAGGTTTATTTTTGTAAAAAATTTCGGTTGGTTTACAAAAACATATTTAAATATAATTAATACATATGTTTGTAAAGTTTTTCGTTTCAATCAATGATTTTAAGTTAATTGCTTAAGCAAAAAAAAATAAACCAGAAGTATTTCATATCGTTACTTACAGAAAGTCAACGTTCTGTTGCTGTCATCCACTGTATAATGTATACTACAATAGCTGTCTTATTCTCCTTTTCAATTTGTAAGTCATCTCCATTATTACAAGACAACCTCCTGCATTTTACGAAGAAAGGTTTCCTATTCATGTGGCTTTTGTGTATCCAACAATGTGATGTCTTTAAAATGAAATGAAACGGAAGGCTGTATGGTTTATTATTAGCTTAGCTAAGGAACCACCTTGTTTTGTTTGATTTAATCCGAAGGCGTAGGTTTTACATCGTTTGTTCTTTTGATTGAGAATCTAATCCGTATTAAGGCCTTTTATTTTTCTTGTCAATAGTTTTCAAATGATATTTTTATTACATAGATTGATCCTATATTGTGGTATAAATAGCAGTTAAATATTATTGTCAAATAGCCTACAGTATAAAATTAAAGAAAATATAATTATTAATATTCACATAAAAATATACTATGACGGCTCATGTCATCCCGTATCATAAATTGTTTTAGAAGAGCAACAAAAGCAATAGAAATGCCCACAACACAGTTGGGTGATTAATGTTTTAAACTATAAATAAACGTACTAAAGAGGCAAGAGCCCTTAAAAACAAATAATAAAAAAAACAAAATGTCATTAACAATGAAAAACAAGTGTGTTGTGCTGCGGCCCAGAGGGTCAGAGAGTGTGCAAGTACCGTGTACCGGAGCTGAAACAAGGCCAGTGAATGTAAAGGACACGACAATTTACTTTGAAATCAGGAATTTATTGGGGACAGAAGTGTCCTTACACTACACGCAGCTATTGTTCCTTTTGCAAACTTTTAACCTGCATTCGCACATTTAACCTTTTCTGGAAGCTTGCCATTTCGTCTAACATTCCATTTAAGGTAGATTTTTTAAGTTAGGTTTACCAGTTTTTAAAAGTTCGCGTAGGATAACTGCTGTTTTATGCCGTTTTCCCTTACTAATTACCATCACTGGCTTAATTTGTTTAAATTAAAGAAACATTCAGAAAACATGTTATAAAGTACATCAAAGAAAACTGTCAATTTTAGGTAAAACATTACACATTAAAAAAAGAAATGGCCTAATAATGATCTTATAATTTCTCCGGACCTTTGATGAAAAATGAAACTGTAAAAAGAAATAACTAATGCCTGTAAATGAAAAGAATATATTTTCGCAGAATTTGTCCAAATATCTCCATGACACCTATTCCTTAGTCCTGTCGGAAAGCTTTTGTCAGTGCATTTTTAAACCAATTCTTTGATTATAAGTTCGCAATTTCAAAGTTTCAAATTAATCTCCCCCCTCTCTCTCTCTCTCTCTCTCTCTCTCTCTCTCTCTCTCTCTCTCTCTCTCTCTCTCTCTCTCTCTATATATATATATATATATATATATATATATATATATATATTATAACATAAAGTACGAGGCTTTAGATTAAATTAAGTTAGTTGCTAATTCATTTGTAAGATTTAAAAAAAAAATAAGACACAAATGGTTTTCTAGTGCGGACAAAGCAAGTACCATGTCATTATCCTTTCCAGGAAAGCTATAAGTTGAGTCCGGCAAATTGACAATTGAGGGTCCAAAGCTTGTTAAGACTGGAAATCCAGCGGCCAATATAGACATGGGAAAATAACCGTGTACCGTTAGATTTAGCTAATTGTAGAACTGTGGGAAACTTATAAAGAACGTATTGGTGGTAGTGGGAGAGATTAGATTTTTAATAAAAACTAAATGATCGGGAGTTGAAGAAAAGTTTGAGGAGAGGCTCAGAGGAAGACGGATTGGTGGGGACCAAGATGGAAGTGTTGTAAAGGGAGAAATTGATTAAATTAAGTAAAGAATTTTTTTATAAGTAAATTTTAAAAAGTGCAACGTAAAAGTTTTTTTTTAGAAATATAAAGTAAGTTTTTTTGTGTGTCAAGTGTAAACGCTGAAGTGAACAAAGCCAGGATTCCAGGGACTCTTCAGAACAATAAGTATTATTTGAATATAAGTGCAGCCAACAGACATCTATCTTTTACTTCAAAACAAATTTTAATTTCATCAAAATTTATAAAAATTATTCTAGTTTCGCCATTTCTAATTTAAAAGCAAAGTTCCCGTAATAGCGACCCCGAGAGCAAGAATAAAATTTTAATACTGTTTTTTTCTATGTTATTCTATTAGAAATCTAAAGCCTCAGAAGTCCACCTTTTATCATTGTAATTTTACTTAAAATATCAATCATGTCACTGCAAAATATTAATATAAATTTGGAATAATGTGTAGAGTTAATTGAAGAGAATAAATGCAAGTGATGTTTAAAAATTGATAAGATTGTTAATTCTTTTATAAACCTGAAGGTGTGACATTAATAGGTAAGGTAAATAAATAACATTTAAAAATAAATTTA
>JBAIZL010000001.1:375390045-375602545 GCA_036971475.1 Prosapia bicincta
CAGTACGTAGTTGCTACCTACGTTTTATCTATAAGTAAAATGTTAGATATTTACCTATTGGTAGTTGTTCGGAGACCATTTATAAAATAAAAGGGTTGGTGTCACAAAATAGTAAAAGAAATAATTTTATCATTTTATCTAGTCATATAAAGCTAAATATTGTTTTCCTTGAAGAAAAAGATAAGAACGAAATGCAGTTGGAAACTATCAGCTGATTTGAGGCCAGGCTGGGCAAATTAACTCGTAAAACCATGATATCGTTAGCAAATTGGTTTTTTGTAGAACAAGTTAACTTGGTAACATCGAGCATCCTCCAAAGGATCGAATCTTTCAAACCTAGTGAATGTGACCAGGAACACATATTTCTGATTGATGCGTCAGAGTCAGATCTTCGACGGAAATGTTACTCTCTCAATGGGGAATTGTCCCACATTTCTAGTTGTAGTTTTAAACTTCTCAATGGAGAATCGTCCCACATTTCTAGTTGTAGTTTTAAACTTCTCAATGGAGAATCGTCCCACATTTCTAGTTGTAGTTTTAAACTTCTCAATGGAGAATCGCAAAAAAGAAACTTCTGGGGAATTGCCAAAGCGAATCGTCCCACATTTCTGGTCGAAGTCATAAACTTCTCAATAGGGAATCGTCCCACATTTCTAGTTGTAGTTTTAAACTTCTCAATGGAGAATTGCAAAAAAAAAACTTCTGGGGAATTGCCAAAGCGAATCGTCCCACATTTCTGGTCGAAGTCATAAACTTCTCAATAGGGAATCGTTCCTCATTTCTGGTTGAAGCTTTAAACGTTTTAATGGGGAATCGTTCCCGTTTCTAGTTGTAGTTTTAAACTTCTCAATGGAGAATCGCAAAAAGGAAACGTCTGGGGAATCGCCAAAGCGAATCGTCCCACATTTCTGGTTGAAGCTATAAATTTCTCAATGGAGACTCGCCAAAGAGACCTCTGCTCGAAGTCTTTAACTCCTCAATGGGGAATCGTCAGAGAGAATCGGTCCTCATTTCGGGTTGAAGTTTTAAACCTTTTAATGGGGAATCGTCCACATTTTTGGATGTAGCTTTAAACTCTCAATGGAGAATCGTAAAAAAGAGTCGTCTCTCATTTCCGGCTGAAGTTTTAAACTTCTCAACGGAGAATAGTGAAAAAGAATCGTCCCTCATTTGTGGTTGAAGCTTTAAACCTCTCAATGGAGACTCGCCAAAGAGAATCACCCTACATTTCTGATTTTGTGACGAAAATTTCAAAGGAGAGTTGTCCGAAAGAATCGTCACACATTTCTGATGGAAGTGCTAAATTTGCCAATCGAGAATCGCCAGAGAGTATTGCCACATATTCCTGATCGAAGCTCTAAACATCTCAATGAAAATCGCCAGAGAAAATCGGCCCACATTTCTGGTCGAAGATTTAAATTTCTCAATCGAGAATCGCCAGAGATTATTGCTACATATTCCTCGTCGTGGCTTTAAACATCTCAATGGAGAATCGCCAGTGATAATCGGCCCACATTTCTGATTTAGTAACAAACATTTTAAAGGAGAGTCCCCCGAAAAAATAGCTATACATTTTGATCGAAGTATTGAACCACTGAATAGGTAATCGCCTGACGAATAGTCACACAATTGTGATCGATGCATCAGGCTTCTCAACCTGAAAATCAACCAAAGATGTAACGATAAAAATTGAAAATTGACATAAATTAAGTCTAACTCGTTTGTAGATCATACAATTTAGCGCTTAAGGTCTGTGTTTTTAAAATAGGTAAAAAGTTAAAATCTAAGAGTTTATTTATTCGTAAAATTTAACTTTTGCGGACCGAAAGATACGAGACTGAAACAGTTTCTCATAATAAATAACCTGAACGCTAAAGGAAAGGTAAACGGAGACGCCAGGAAATGGGTAGACATTGTACATGCATTGATAAATAGCCAAAGATAACTAAAACTTCAATAACGTCTTGGAGGTCTGTCTATAGCTTGATTTAATGCAGAATAGGAACGGGGCGGGGTAGACATGCGGTGTTGACAGTTTGAACGCCGTGACACTGAGCGTCGAATGGAAGTTTAAAGTAGAATTGCAACAAAGATCACCAAAAAGGTTGGATGTGTATTTCCCACTCGCAAGACGACGGATGTCCCCACCCCTTCTAACCGACTTTACTTTCATAGAGACCTATTCTGTTTTTAATCAATCTATAGCAAAGGCAGGATCCAGTAAAAGAAACGTCCTGCGAATATCGCTACTGTTGGAAAATCATTTTAAAATCCCTAATTCTAAAAAAGCATAAATACATGTATACATTTTAAAGTTAAATGAATTATTTAATTTCTAGTTATCCCTGACTTAGTTTAGTAATTATAATTTGTTTCAGTATGCAAGAATTAAAATAGCCGACGTAATACTTATTTATTAATAAATAAGAGATAGGATTGAACAGAATTTGTTAAAACTGGCAAAAATCTGTAGGAATGTAACTTTTAGATTAACTTTAGAGATTTATTATTATAAAACCTCTGGCTTGTGTTGTCACTCGACAGGATGATTTGCTCTTGATAATGCTGGCAATGAGAATTAGTGATAAGTTTCAGTTGTTGTTGTTGTTAAAGTTTATTCTTGATAAGAAGTGTGTATAATAATACGCACACACACACACACACACGCAGTCATCAAATATTTATTTAAAATTCTTTACGTATTGTAGACAGTTAAAGTGAGGCTTCATGTAACACTCATGTAAACAGCTGTTATATTTAATAAACTCAAAAACCCAGACCAGGAGGTGAGACATAATACTCTACTTTCACCTTTTAGCTAGATATTGGTAAATTAATCGAATGAATCTATTCCTACGAACGACCGGTATATAAAAGGATCTTTAAAATAATCCTCCGAAAAATAGACGATTTATTAATTCCAGTAAAAATTCAGAAAACATTTTCAAAAATACAAAAAAAAAACTTCGAGGGCAGATTTCGTGATAGACAAAGATTAACTACGTCACCGTCGAGTCTATAATTTGAAAATGAAAAATTGTTCTGTATTTAAAAGTTATAAGCTATGAAAATATATAAGAATATAGACATTTACCAAATCACACTTACTTTACTTTATACAATGTCAGATCTTGGCATCTCTGCCATTATCCGCCTAGCCTCCCAGTAGAGACAATGCTGACCTGTTTCTTCCACATTTTGCAAAGCTGTACAATTCTGAAGTTGTGGGGGCGTCCATCTTTTGACGGTTGCACATAGGGCAAATATCTGAGGCTGCTTATCTTACTTTACATAGGTGGGCTTGCAGATAGTCATGGCCCGTAAGCATTCTGAATCTGGCAACAGCTTCCACTCTAGGTAGGCTATTTGGTATTAGCAATGTGTGCGCCAGGCCCCTCCAAATCATTCCAGCGCTCATTTCATTTTGGCTTTTCTATATTTTTTCATTGATAGTAGATTAAATCAGGCTTCTTGCTGGCAATAGAGATATAGGATTATCAGGCTGTGATAAGCTGTTACCTTTCTTCGTTTGTTCGTCTGCGCGTTCATTTTCCTCAATGCCGACATGGCTCGAGAGCCATTGCAGCACAATGTACCACCCTTCTTCAATCATGCCTGCCAGGGCCTTTCGTCCGTTCATTGTTTGCACACAGTCGGTGGAGGTGTTACTAGTTATTGCAATAATAGCGGCCTGAACAAAGTTGTTCTGCAGCTGTACTACTGCCACAATCTCACCATCGAAGTTGTATTTACCAAATCATAAAATCATTATCCCTAAAAAATATTTTCTCGAAAAAAGGAACTTGTTCACCAAAATAACAAATAATATATGTGGGATATTAATACATAGTTTATTTAACAAAAAAAAATTAATAATAACATTTTTAAGAATATTTGTTTAAAACCAAAAATTGCTGAACACATTTTTATTAGAGGGTCTACAAGAATATCCTATTCTTTTACTTTACAGAGTTGCCTCTTATTATGTCTCTCTGTAGTTCTCATTTATTTTGTAACTTATTGTCAAACATAAGATTATTCATTAAGTTTTTATTATCGCAAAAATCATTACCCTTTTTCAGGCTAAAAACTTTCATTTGATGTTTAATTGTAATTAATTATGAATGTTTTCTTTCTAATTTGTATTCTTAAGTTTCTTTATTTTGTGTTCTCTAATACCATTTGAAGGTCTATGTAAAAACTTTTAATCAAATAATGTATAGATATTTTTTTAAATTACAGTATAAACTATTTATACCTAACCTTTTTGTATTTGAATAGAGATCTTGTAAACAATTTTTTAAAATCTTATAATCCTGTAAAGTTACTTGATTAATTTAAAACACAAGCAATGTTTTAACCGAGATCAATTTTTACCAATGGTTACGACTTTAACATATAATATTTAAAAATAAACACTTACTTAAGTTGGTTATTAAATGTTAGAGATTTGAAACTACAGTAACGATAAATTTATTTTCCTTCACGTTTTAAATACGTCTCAGGTTACTACATCTGAATGAAAAAAATATTGAAATCTTGTTGCTGTTCATGACGAGCTGGTTGTAAATTACAAATTACACTTTTGTTATTACTTGCGACCAGACATTTGTTAACTAAAAGTTGTTAATTGTTAACTTACATTTGGAGGAAACGTTTTCGTCTTACGACTTCTTCAACCTGGAGGCTGAAGAAGTCGTAAGACGAAAACGTTTCCTCCAAGTGTAAGTTAACAATTAACAACTTTTAGTTAACAAATATCTGGTCGCAAGTAATAACAAAAGTGTAATTTGAAAAAATATTGTAGGCCTAAGTTGTTTCACGGAGTTGAATAAATTCGATTACCTGCTATTTTGCCCCTGTTTGAACTTTTAAATTTTTTCCAATTTTAAGGCGTTTAAGACAACAATCAATCCTTATCTAAAGGTTACATTAAATATAAAACCGATTTAATTCACACTGTATTCACGTCTTCAATTGCAAATAAGATTGAACCCTATAAATCTTTACAGAATTCGATCGCTTAACTTATATATAGATAGAGAACTAGGGTAATAAGAATTCCGTCAGGAATACAGGTAACATTAAAGAATGCAGAAAAGGCAATGTTCTTCTACAACTGCATTTTCAATGTTACCAAGTTATTTACTGTCCGACCTTGGATGCAATGAGATCAGGCCAACAATGCATTGATTGTTTTGGCAACATCTGACTGCATTAACGCCATTAGCCAGAGCGATTGCGGTGTTTACGCGAACACTGTAAAGCCAGCATATATCTTAGTCTTTGTTTACGTTATTATCAATCCTTTGTGTGCAAGTATTGCCACTCAAGGCTTACAACAGCGAAAAATGTATAAATCCTAAAGAAGACGATGATCAAATTAAACAGTTAATTTTTTATTTTCTCGCGTTAATCTTTACTTATATTTTGATTCAATGGAAAAACACCTTTCCACCTCATCATTGTTTAAAGTAAATACTTATTTTTTGACTAAATCATCCAAAAGGGATTGATAAAGGGGAGGAGATACTACAAAATCGTTTTTTTTAATTTCTTATAATTCTTGAATTTTGTAGTCCGTTAAGTTCGGTGAAACTTATTAATCACTTTTACATTAGTTTAATGACTATCCGAACTTTAAATTTTGTAAATTTGTATAAAAGTACTGAGACAGAACATTTTCGATCACTATGTGGCCATCTTCATCAATGTCTTCTGCTTGGAGTTATTAGGTTAAGTAGTGACGGTTTTAAAGGCATGTTTTTGATAGTACCAAAGAGTGTGTGTGATTTGTATTGTGTTTGTTCGTTCAATATGTTTGTATTTATTGTGTTTGTAAAATTCATATTGTTCTAGAGTGTTGAGGTGTGGTCCTTTTTTGTTGATGTGTAAGATTTCTAGGATATGGTAAATGTCTGTGTATTTGTGTCGTGTTTCTTTTATGGGATTGTAGAATGCTGAGTTGGTGTTCTGTTTGTGTTCCTCGACCTTTTGTTTGAAGCTGCGACCTGTTTGCCCAATGTAGAATTTGTTGCATTTTGCGCAGTTTGATTTGTATATTGCCTGGTGCTTGTAATTTGTCTTTGTTGTTGGTGTCGTGCTGTACTTTGTATTGTAGTTTGTTATTAGTTTTGTATGCTATTTGGTATCCAGTTTATTGAAATCTGTGGGCTATTTTATTTGATATTTTGCTTATGTATGGTATTGTGCTGTATTTGGCTTCCCTCCTTGTAGTGTTTTTTTTGTATATTGTGCCATAGTTTGTCTATTATTGTGGTGTTGTATCCATTTGTGTATGCTAAATATTTAATTGTGTCTAGATAGTTGTTTGGTTTTCTGTGGTCATCTTCTTTAAGTCTATGGAGCATGGATCTGAAGGTAGCATGTTTGTGTTGGAGAGGGTGGTTTGAGGTGTTGTGGATAGTTCTTATAATTTTTCTACTGACGCCTATTGAGGTATTGGCAGACCATTGGGATAAAGATTTACGTTCTGCCTATATTCATTTCTCTAACTGTGCGTAGAGTTTTTGATAATTACGGGCCAAATATGAATCTGTGAGTTCCCGATGGTTTTACAACATCAAGAAACAAAATTGCCAAGATCAGGAATGCTGATACCTTCATTATCTTCAAGGTCAGACAATGGCTTTGAATATTTCAATTTAAGTAAAAAATTAACAATATAAAACCACGTTGTTAATGCCTTGTAAACTTCACTGAAAATCACTCTAACTTACGAACGCACTCCTACACACGCAAAGACTCGAGAACTTTAAGTTATTTTCATTGTTTATAATGACCTATATAAGATACTGAGAAATTCGTACCTTGTCAAGGCATTAAAACATCTGCATGCCGCATTGTTTTAAATTATTCAAGACCCTTTGCTCCAGAATAGGAAAACAAAAACCTCACCCTCCTTTAGATTTTATCAAAGGGGTAACATCTTGTATAGGTCTGTTTGATATTCGCAACGTAAAACATGCTAAACACTTAAAGTACTGCTTTTTGCAAGGGTAGGAAGGGTTAAAAGAGGGTCATACAATCATTTTCAAAAGAAACCCCTCGTGGAAGAAGTTGCTTGCGCGTGCTTTTGTGGTGACTGCAACGACTCCACTAAACAAACATAAATTATAATCATGTTCTACGTTTACAAGAGATTAAAAGGTTGTGTAAAAACCAACGGAAAATTCGCAACGTAAATAAATATTTCAGAAATACTTCTTTAAATGTTACGCAGATGATATCGTGCGAAGCTTTTCTTTTCACTTAAATAAATTAACGACTTATTGAACTTATAATTAATTTATATATATTTATGAAACACTTACCTTGGCAAGACGTTGTCTATCTCACTAAGAGATCTTGATTAAATGTCTCAATACGTTTTTATTTCAGTAGCTTTTGATAAATTTACAAAAAATAGACGTTCATTCGTTAATTAAAACGTAAGAATCAGAAATGATGTTATAAAATAATTACACTACAAGAAATGCGGTAAGTAATTTCGTGACACTCAGAAAGTTTTGTTACAGGACTCTTTGTTCGTATCAGGATTCAAATCCATCAAAAATCTCGCAAAATATAATGTTAGAAGTGTAGTTTCCTAATAGCTAATAGTTGATTTGCTATTACATCTATTTTCCGAAATGAAACATTTGTATGGGTTATGACTATCCGAACTTTAAATTTAGTAAATTTGTTAAAACTTACTGAGACATAACGTTTTCGATCGCTATGTGCCGATCTTCACCAGTGTCTTCTCTGATCTGATCATCAGTTCTGTCTCAGTAAGTTTTAACAAATTTACTAAATTTAAAGTTCGGATAGTCATAAACTATTGTGTAAGTGATTAATAAGATTCACCGAACGTAATGGACTACAAAATTCAAGAATTTGTTAATTAAATAACTGTATTTGAATAATGACTCGTTTTTACCTTTCTTGGGTCATAGCTCTTAAAAAATGATACCTTGGCTAGCACTATGCTTCAACTGTTAATTATTATCCTTGGTATAAA
Source organism: Prosapia bicincta (assembly GCA_036971475.1). NCBI lineage: Eukaryota > Metazoa > Arthropoda > Insecta > Hemiptera > Cercopidae > Prosapia > Prosapia bicincta. Next base: position 375,398,069 of record JBAIZL010000001.1, read on the forward strand.
ATATCTACTTATTTTCAGAGGCTAAGTTAACCTAGGCTGAAAAAGCACACAGAATGTTTTAGAGATACCAGAGATTGAATCGATGACCTTCAAGTTAAGAGCTCTACCCACTAACAACTAGACAACTTTTAATTGCATTCAGAAAAACAATAATTGTGATATGTTCTGATTTTAAATAGCCACATTTAAAATATAGTAATATTTTATAGTTCATTCACAGTCAGTAATTATTTCTAAGTAACAAGTAATATAAGCAAAAAAGTAAATTCTTACTTTGGCAAACAGTGAAAAGTTTTATTTTAGTTACTTTTTATTAAATAATTACAATTAATATAAATAAGGTAACATAACCTATGCGTTAAAACAGCTGTCGTACCACATAACCTGTAATATTGAATCAGCTGTTTTATGAAATCATGTTACGACTTATAAACAATATTCGAGCTGGCTTGTGAGTGAAAGGAGTAAATATGCTACGACTCACAATTATAAAAACTTTATTATCAGACGCGTTTCAATGACATTATGTCATCAACTTCAGTGATGCTATACAAACAAAACCTAATTAAAAAAAAAAATAATAATTCGAATTTTTTAAATTACGTTTCGATTGTGTAGCTTCACTGAAGATGATGACATAATGTCATTGAAACGCGTCTTATAATAAAGTTTTTATAACTGTGAGTCGTAGCCTATTTATTCCATTGTTTATGTTATCATTTATTTTAAGGCAAATGGAACGATATAATTATATTACATACCTTGCTACTTTTGTGAAAAGTCTTTCTCCCCATATAAAACTAAAATTTATTGATTAAATTTAATTAATGAAATAATATTTGAAGAGACTGTATTAACATCAGGTGTTATCCACTACAAATTCCTAAGAAAATTATTTTTGAACTTGAGTGTATTAATAAAAAGTATGTTACTAACGATTGAAAATTTGAACAAGATATATATAAAACGAGAGTGTGAACTAATAGAATCAGTTAACGTTCTGACGTGGCAATTTCGAATACAATCGGTTTAATTTTATCCTGTACGTGTGTTTTCATTTGTTTGTTTGTTTAAAAGCCAAAACAAAGAACTGTTCAGCAAATGGTGGTTATAGTACATCGTAAAGAAGATTATAATTTTGTTTTGCTAAACCACTTCCGTAGGGTTTGGCACAGTTTCAAACATTGTTTTATATAAGGAACCTCTGCTACAAATACATTTTTAACAATGGTGCAAATGATGATGTATTTTTTTATGGGTTTGTCTTCCTTTTATCCCCCTCGGTTAGTTCCACCCCTAACAGTGTTATTTATTTTTTTGTTGTCTTTTGGATTTTTAAATAATATACACACACATTACATATAAATATAGGGATATATTTTTTTAACAAATGAAAAATGTTCAAAGCTTTTCTCTAGTTGGTCATATTAGCAGTATTAACAAAAAACCTTCTTTCATGATGAGGTGTACACTACCAAAATTTTGTTAAATAAAAACACGGTTGATGCGTGAGTCAAACTTTTATTTAATAAATGTCTTTCCTTGTTTTGAGAACACTCTTCTGAGAATACAATTCATGTTTAAGAAACATAAATGAATGAAAAATAACTTGTTTTTGTGTTCCTTTGTAATATATACTTATAAATAAAGTCTAATAACTTATTGTAAATTATAATAAATACTTAAAATATTTATTTATACTTGTAAATTTTATCTAAGAGCCTAAGTAGGTTTGGCTCAGATATTAGAAAAGAATTCAAGATTACTCTTCAGCGACTGTTATTTCATCGTAGATATTACATTTGTCATCCCTCTTGGACAGGTTACTTCCCTGTTTTTAGAATTTGTACACACGTTTTTTGCATTATTTTTATTTAAATTTTATTTTTTTATCTTAAACATTTTTTTAATTCTTTGCCTATTTTTTTTTTAAATTTTCCAAGGCTCATACGTCTTGGTGCATAACGTGTTATAAATGTTCTTATAATTCATTTACATTATCATACTCTCTTTCTACTAAATGCTTTGTTGATACAAATTTATTATCTTTTCTTCTTGCTCCGCTGTACATTTTTCAATCTACTTTTATTGAATGATTCTCTAATGAGTTTTTTAAATTTATTCGTACGTTATAAAGTATGTAACGTTTATTAGTTTGTGATACTATGACACAATACGATCCTGATGGAGTGCTTACGTCTCTCACCTTAATCCCCCATCATAATTATTTCTGTAATTTGCATTTTCTGACAAATGGCGTTGGAAACCAAAACTTCACACACACCGTAACAACAATTACTTTGGGTGAAAAGACGAGCTTAGGTTTAGGAGTTTCCTGACTAGTGTTTTACCTTCAGCATCCACCAGAGCTGTACTATCACCAAAGAGGTTGAAGCGCCTCTCGGCAAGTGCTTCACATCTATAAATAATGTGTGTGGCAGTCTCCAGTTCTCCAGCAACATCAGAAGCAGCATTACTTAGTAGCAGAAGCTATAGTAACCAACACTATGGTACTACATAATAGCAACATCGGAAGTAGCATTACTTAGTAGCAGAAGCTATAGTAATCAACACTATGGTACTACATAATAGCAACATCAGAAGTAGCATTACTTAGTAGCAGAAGCTATAGTAACCAACACTATGGTAGTAAATAATAGCAACATTACTTAGTAGCAGAAGTTATAGTAACAAAAACTCTAGTAGTAGATCATAGGAGTAATAGCAACATCAGAAGTAGCATTAGTTTTTTTTTGTTTATTATCTTGGAAGCGGGTTTAAACTGCCCGAAGCACCGCTACCTTAGCTATATTGTACTTACCTCCCTGATCTAGTCAAAGAGCCCCTTCCCTCTTACCAGGTTTAGAAGTTTCCTGTCTAGTGTTTTACCTTCAGCATCCTCTTCCAGAGCTGTGCTATCACCAAAGAGGTTGAAGCGCCTCTCGGCAAGTGCTTCACATCTATAAATGATGTGTGTGGCGGTCTCCAGTTCTTGCCCGCATAATCTGCACACTGGTTCATCTTTGTAGATACCCATTTTATGCAGTTAGTCCACCGTGTCCCGTGAGTAGACCTGTGGCTATCCTCAATTCCTGCCTACACAGATAGATGAGACTCTTCTGCAGCCCCAAGGAAGGTTTCTTAAGGGTTAGCTTAGTGTGTCTCATCCCTTCAGCCCTGATCCAGTGCTCACAGTGTCTTTCAGCCATTCACATTCGCACTGCAATCTTGACCATGGATTTGGAAATACCTACCGCCGGCTCCGGTCCAATCAGGGGAGTCGAAGGCCCCTCTCTGGCCAGCGCATCTGCGGCTTCATTTCCAAATATTCCGCTATGCCCTGGCACCCAACCTATCTTGATTTGATTGTACTTTGCCAGGGCTTGTAGGTTATTTAGGCACTCCCTGACTATGGCCTAGGCGACCATGTCAGTTTAGTGCCTTAATTGTTGCCTGACTGTCGGAGAAAATAGCATTCCGGGTCCCGTGTGTTCCCCTTCTCGCTCTCCCAGACAGGCTAACTATGGTTAGTATATGGTGAGATACTTTTTAAAGATAATCAATGAGTTTAGCTCTGAATAGCAGGAGATAGGGGATAAAATAGTTTTATAAATCTCCTGCTCTAGAAGACGAACATGTGAGAACATGAAGATTAGTTTATTTTAAGTGGTAAAGAGATTATTTAAAAAAAAAAAAAAAAAAAAAAAAAAAAAAAAAAAAAAAAAAAAAAAAAAAAAAAAAACGGTGGACTACCACTAGAAGTATTGTTTAACGATTATATCAACTGGTTTTGATCGACAATAGTCTTCACCTAGATTGAGAAACAATTGCAGAAAAGTTGTGTTTTATAATTTAAAAACTTAGTACATTTTAAAACTATTGTATTTGAGAATTTAATTAATTTGATGTAGGCCTACTATCAACCAAATGATAAAGTTATGTATTTTAATCAAAGGAACCTAATAGCAATTTTATTAAAGTGACTAACGTATCTTGAATCGCTGAATATCTTTAGTATTGAAGCATTTAGAATTTTTATTTTAAAGTGTTCCGTTTTGGTAATTAATAATTATGAGTTAATTGGTTGTAACTAAGGAATAAACTGTTTGTAACAAATAAAAAACAGTTTATAGTTCACTGAAATTATAAATTAACTGAATATATAAAAACTATTTTGGTTACATTATTTAAATCATAGGGTATCTATTATATTAAATATTTTGAATTTAGAAATTTCATTTACTGTTTTATGTTTGAAGCTTTTCTTACATTTAACCTTCTCTTGTGTTTTACAGGGCATAACTAGCAGCATTGACACAGAGGGTACATTAAATTAACATTTTTCTATTTCTTCCGAAACATTGATTTCTCCTATTAAATTATTCATAATTTTCCATTTACGTCTGTTATGGAAAATTAACAATACAAGTTAACCATATGAAGTTTACATTATGTTATATATAAGTTCTATGACTACATTAGGTAATGTACTCATATTACATATATTACCATATAAAATAATCATATTCTAAGTAATATAGTTACATTATGGTAATATGAAGTTTACATTATGTTTAATATAAGTACTATGACTACATTACGTAAAATGTACTCATATTACATATATAACCATATAAAATAATCATATTCTAAGTAATATAGTTACATTATGGCAATATGAAGTTTACATTATGTTTAATATAAGTACTATGACTACATTACGTAAAATGTACTCATATTACATATATAACCATATAAAATAATCATATTATAAGTAATATAGTTACATTATGGTAATATGAAGTTTACGTTATGTTTAATATAAGTACTATGACTACATTACGTAAAATGTACTCATATTACATATATAACCATATAAAATAATCATATTATAAGTAATATAGTTACATTATGGTAATATGAAGTTTACGTTATGTTTAATATAAGTACTATGACTACATTACGTAAAATGTACTCATATTACATATATAACCATATAAAATAATCATATTCTAAGTAATATAGTTACATTATGGTAATATGAAGTTTACGTTATGTTTAATATAAGTACTATGACTACATTACGTAAAATGTACTCATATTACATATATAACCATATAAAATAATCATATTATAAGTAATATAGTTACATTTTGGATATATGAAGTTTACGTTATGTTTAATATAAGTACTATGACAACATTACGTAAAATGTACTCATATAACATATATAACCATATAAAATAATCATATTCTAAGTAATATAGTTACATTATGGTAATATGAAGTTTACATTATGTTTAATATAAGTACTATGACTACATTACGTAAAATGTACTCATATTACATATATAACCATATAAAATAATCATATTCTAAGTAATATAGTTACATTATGGCAATATGAAGTTTACGTTATGTTTAATATAAGTACTATGACTACATTACGTAAAATGTACTCATATTACATATATAACCATATAAAATAATCATATTCTAAGTAATATAGTTACATTATGGCAATATGAAGTTTACGTTATGTTTAATATAAGTACTATGACTACATTACGTAAAATGTACTCATATTACATATATAACCATATAAAATAATCATATTCTAAGTAATATAGTTACATTATGGCAATATGAAGTTTACGTTATGTTTAATATAAGTACTATGACTACATTACGTAAAATGTACTCATATTACATATATAACCATATAAAATAATCATATTCTAAGTAATATAGTTACATTATGGTAATATGAAGTTTACATTATGTTTATTATAAGTACTATGACTACATTACGTAAAATGTACTCATATTACATATATAACCATATAAAATAATCATATTCTAAGTAATATAGTTACATTATGGTAATATGAAGTTTACATTATGTTTAATATAAGTACTATGACTACATTACGTAAAATGTACTCATATTACATATATAACCATATAAAATAATCATATTATAAGTAATATAGTTACATTTTGGCAATATGAAGTTTACGTTATGTTTAATATAAGTACTATGACTACATTACTTAAAATGTACTCATATAACATATATAACCATATAAAATAATCATATTCTAAGTAATATAGTTACATTATGGTAATATGAAGTTTACGTTATGTTTAATATAAGTACTATGACTACATTACGTAAAATGTACTCATATTACATATATAACCATATAAAATAATCATATTATAAGTAATATAGTTACATTATGGTAACATGAAGTTTAAGTTATGTTTAATATAAGTACTATGACTACATTACGTAAAATGTACTCATATTACATATATAACCATATAAAATAATCATATTCTAAGTAATATAGTTACATTATGGTAATATGAAGTTTACGTTATGTTTAAAATAAGAACTATGACTACATTACGTAAAATGTACTCATATTACATATATAACCATATAAAATAATCATATTATAAGTAATATAGTTACATTATGACAATATGAAGTTTACATTATGTTTAATATAAGTACTATGACTACATTACGTAAAATAAACTCATATTACATATATAACCATATAAAATAATCATATTATAAGTAATATAGTTACATTATGGTAATATGAAGTTTACATTATATTTAATATAAGTATTATGACTACATTACGTACAATGTACTCATATTACATATATAACCATATGAAATAATCATATTATAAGTAATATAGTTACATTATGGTAATATGAAGTTTACATTATGTTTAATATAAGTACTATGACTACATTACGTAAAATGTACTCATATTACATATATACCCATATAAAATAATCATATTATAAGTAATATAGTTACATTATGGTAACATGAAGTTAACGTTATGTTTAATATAAGTATTATGACTATATTACGTAAAATGTACTCATATTACATATATAACCATATAAAATAATCATATTCTAAGTAATATAGCTACATTATGGCAATATGAAGTTTACATTATGTTTTAATATAAGTACTATGACTACATTACGTAAAATGTACTTATATTACATATATAACCATATAAAATAATCATATTCTAAGTAATATAGTTACATTATGGTAATATGAAGTTTACGTTATGTTTAATATAAGTTCTATGACTACATTAGGTAATGTACTCATATTACATATATTACCATATAAAATAATCATATTCTAAGTAATATAGTTACATTATGGTAATATGAAGTTTACATTATGTTTAATATAAGTACTATGACTACATTACGTAAAATGTACTCATATTACATATATAACCATATAAAATAATCATATTCTGAATAATATAGTTACATTATGGCAATATGAAGTTTACATTATGTTTAATATAAGTACTATGACTACATTACGTAAAATGTACTCATATTACATATATAAGCATATAAAATAATCATATTATAAGTAATATAGTTACATTATGGTAATATGAAGTTTACGTTATGTTTAATATAAGTACTATGACTACATTACGTAAACTGTACTCATATTACATATATAACCATATAAAATAATCATATTATAAGTAATATAGTTACATTATGGTAATATGAAGTTTACGTTATGTTTAATATAAGTACTATGACTACATTACGTAAAATGTACTCATATTACATATATAACCATATAAAATAATCATATTCTAAGTAATATAGTTACATTATGGTAATATGAAGTTTACGTTATGTTTAATATAAGTACTATGACTACATTACGTAAAATGTACTCATATTACATATATAACCATATAAAATAATCATATTATAAGTAATATAGTTACATTTTGGCAATATGAAGTTTACGTTATGTATAATATAAGTACTATGACTACATTACGTAAAATGTACTCATATAACATATATAACCATATAAAATAATCATATTCTAAGTAATATAGTTACATTATGGTAATATGAAGTTTACATTATGTTTAATATAAGTACTATGACTACATTACGTAAAATGTACTCATATTACATATGTAACCATATAAAATAATCATATTCTAAGTAATATAGTTACATTATGGCAATATGAAGTTTACGTTATGTTTAATATAAGTACTATGACTACATTACGTAAAATGTACTCATATTACATATATAACCATATAAAATAATCATATTCTAAGTAATATAGTTACATTATGGCAATATGAAGTTTACGTTATGTTTAATATAAGTACTATGACTACATTACGTAAAATGTACTCATATTACATATATAACCATATAAAATAATCATATTATAAGTAATATAGTTACATTATGGTAACATGAAGTTTACGTTATGTTTAATATAAGTACTATGACTACATTACGTAAAATGTACTCATATTACATATATACCCATATAAAATAATCATATTATAAGTAATATAGTTACATTATGGTAACATGAAGTTAACGTTATGTTTAATATAAGTATTATGACTATATTACGTAAAATGTACTCATATTACATATATAACCATATAAAATAATCATATTCTAAGTAATATAGCTACATTATGGTAATATGAAGTTTACATTATGTTTTAATATAAGTACTATGACTACATTACGTAAAATGTACTTATATTACATATATAACCATATAAAATAATCATATTCTAAGTAATATAGTTACATTATGGTAATATGAAGTTTACATTATGTTTAATATAAGTACTATGACTACATTACGTAAAATGTACTCATATTACATATATAACCATATAAAATAATCATATTCTAAGTAATATAGTTACATTATGGCAATATGAAGTTTACGTTATGTTTAATATAAGTACTATGACTACATTACGTCAAATGTACTCATATTACATATATTACCATATAAAATAATCATATTATAAGTAATATAGTTACATTATGGTAACATGAAGTTTACGTTATGTTTAATATAAGTACTATGACTACATTACGTAAAATGTACTCATATTACATATATAACCATATAAAATAATCATATTATAAGTAATATAGTTACATTATGGTAACATGAAGTTTACGTTATGTTTAATATAAGTACTATGACTACATCACGTAAAATGTACTCATATTACATATATACCCATATAAAATAATCATATTATAAGTAATATAGTTACATTATGGTAACATGAAGTTTACGTTATGTTTAATATAAGTACTATGACTACATTACGTAAAATGTACTCATATTACATATATAACCATATAAAATAATCATATTATAAGTAATATAGTTACATTATGGTAACATGAAGTTTACGTTATGTTTAATATAAGTACTATGACTACATTTCGTAAAATGTACTCATATTACATATATACCCATATAAAATAATCATATTATAAGTAATATAGTTACATTATGGTAATATGAAGTTTACATTATATTTAATATAAGTACTATGACTACATTACGTACAATGTACTCATTTTACATATATAACCATATGAAATAATCATATTATAAGTAATATAGTTACATTATGGTAATATGAAGTTTACATTATGTTTAATATAAGTACTATGACTACATTACGTAAAATGTACTCATATTACATATATAACCATATAAAATAATCATATTATAAGTAATATAGTTACATTATGGTAATATGAACTTTACATTATGTTTAATATAAGTACTATGACTACATTACGTAAAATGTACTCATATTACATATATAACCATATAAAATAATCATATTATAAGTAATATAGTTACATTATGGTAACATGAAGTTTACGTTATGTATAATATAAGTACTATGACTACATTACGTAAAATGTACTCATATTACATATATAACCACATAAAATAATCATATTATAAGTAATATAGTTACATTATGGTAACATGAAGTTTACGTTATGTTTAATATAAGTACTATGACTTCATTACGTAAAATGTACTCATATTACATATATAACCATATAAAATAATCATATTATAAGTAATATAGTTACATTATGGTAACATGAAATTTAAGTTATGTTTAATATAAGTACTATGACTACATTACGTAAAATGTACTCATATTACATATATAACCATATAAAATAATCATATTATAAGTAATATAGTTACATTATGGTAACATGAAGTTTACGTTATGTTTAATATAAGTACTATGACTACATTACGTAAAATGTACTCATATTACATATATTACCATATAAAATAATCATATTATAAGTAATATAGTTACATTATGGTAACATGAAGTTTACGTTATGTTTAATATAAGTACTATGACTACATTACGTAAAATGTACTCATATTACATATATAACCATATAAAATAATCATATTCTAAGTAATATAGTTACATTATGGCAATATGAAGTTTACGTTATGTTTAATATAAGTACTATGACTACATTACGTAAAATGTACTCATATTACATATATAACCATATAAAATAATCATATTCTAAGTAATATAGTTACATTATAAAAATATGAAGTTTACGTTATGTTTAATATAAGTACTATGACTACATTACGTAAAATGTACTCATATTACATATATAACCATATAAAATAATCATATTCTAAGTAATATAGTTACATTATGACAATATGAAGTTTACATTATGTTTAATATAAGTACTATGACTACATTACGTAAAATGTACTCATATTACATATATAACCATATAAAATAATCATATTATAAGTAATATAGTTACATTATGGTAATATGAAGTTTACGTTATGTTTAATATAAGTACTATGACTACATTACGTAAACTGTACTCATATTACATATATAACCATATAAAATAATCATATTATAAGTAATATAGTTACATTATGGTAATATGAAGTTTACGTTATGTTTAATATAAGTACTATGACTACATTACGTAAAATGTACTCATATTACATATATAACCATATAAAATAATCATATTCTAAGTAATATAGTTACATTATGGTAATATGAAGTTTACGTTATGTTTAATATAAGTACTATGACTACATTACGTAAAATGTACTCATATTACATATATAACCATATAAAATAATCATATTCTAAGTAATATAGTTACATTATAAAAATATGAAGTTTACGTTATGTTTAATATAAGTACTATGACTACATTACGTAAAATGTACTCATATTACATATATAACCATATAAAATAATCATATTCTAAGTAATATAGTTACATTATGACAATATGAAGTTTACATTATGTTTAATATAAGTACTATGACTACATTACGTAAAATGTACTCATATTACATATATAACCATATAAAATAATCATATTATAAGTAATATAGTTACATTATGGTAATATGAAGTTTACGTTATGTTTAATATAAGTACTATGACTACATTACGTAAACTGTACTCATATTACATATATAACCATATAAAATAATCATATTATAAGTAATATAGTTACATTATGGTAATATGAAGTTTACGTTATGTTTAATATAAGTACTATGACTACATTACGTAAAATGTACTCATATTACATATATAACCATATAAAATAATCATATTCTAAGTAATATAGTTACATTATGGTAATATGAAGTTTACGTTATGTTTAATATAAGTACTATGACTACATTACGTAAAATGTACTCATATTACATATATAACCATATAAAATAATCATATTATAAGTAATATAGTTACATTTTGGCAATATGAAGTTTACGTTATGTATAATATAAGTACTATGACTACATTACGTAAAATGTACTCATATTACATATATAACCATATAAAATAATCATATTCTAAGTAATATAGTTACATTATGGTAATATGAAGTTTACATTATGTTTAATATAAGTACTATGACTACATTACGTAAAATGTACTCATATTACATATATAACCATATAAAATAATCATATTCTAAGTAATATAGTTACATTATGGCAATATGAAGTTTACGTTATGTTTAATATAAGTACTATGACTACATTACGTAAAATGTACTCATATTACATATATAACCATATAAAATAATCATATTCTAAGTAATATAGTTACATTATGGCAATATGAAGTTTACGTTATGTTTAATATAAGTACTATGACTACATTACGTAAAATGTACTCATATTACATATATAACCATATAAAATAATCATATTCTAAGTAATATAGTTACATTATAAAAATATGAAGTTTACGTTATGTTTAATATAAGTACTATGACTACATTACGTAAAATGTACTCATATTACATATATAACCATATAAAATAATCATATTCTAAGTAATATAGTTACATTATGGTAATATGAAGATTACATTATGTTTATTATAAGGACTATGACTACATTACGTAAAATGTACTCATATTACATATATAACCATATAAAATAATCATATTCTAAGTAATATAGTTACATTATTGTAATATGAAGTTTACATTATGTTTAATATAAGTACTATGACTACATTACGTAAAATGTACTCATATTACATATATAACCATATAAAATAATCATATTATAAGTAATATAGTTACATTTTGGCAATATGAAGTTTACGTTATGTTTAATATAAGTACTATGACTACATTACTTAAAATGTACTCATATAACATATATAACCATATAAAATAATCATATTCTAAGTAATATAGTTACATTATGGTAATATGAAGTTTACGTTATGTTTAAAATAAGTACTATGACTACATTACGTAAAATGTACTCATATTACATATATAACCATATAAAATAATCATATTATAAGTAATATAGTTACATTATGACAATATGAAGTTTACATTATGTTTAATATAAGTACTATGACTACATTACGTAAAATGTAATCATATTACATATATAACCATATAAAATAATCATATTATAAGTAATATAGTTACATTATTGTAATATGAAGTTTACATTATATTTAATATAAGTACTATGACTACATTACGTACAATGTACTCATATTACATATATAACCATATGAAATAATCATATTATAAGTAATATAGTTACATTATGGTAATATGAAGTTTAGGTTATGTTTAATATAAGTACTATGACTACATTACGTAAAATGTACTCATATTACATATATAACCATATAAAATAATCATATTATAAGTAATATAGTTACATTATGGTAATATGAACTTTACATTATGTTTAATATAAGTACTATGACTACATTACGTAAAATGTACTCATATTACATATATAACCATATAAAATAATCATATTATAAGTAATATAGTTACATTATGGTAACATGAAGTTTACGTTATGTTTAATATAAGTACTATGACTACATTACGTAAAATGTAGTCATATTACATATATAACCATATAAAATAATCATATTCTAAGTAATATAGTTACATTATGGCAATATGAAGTTTACGTTATGTTTAATATAAGTACTATGACTACATTACGTAAAATGTACTCATATTACATATATAACCATATAAAATAATCATATTCTAAGTAATATAGTTACATTATGGTAATATGAAGTTTACATTATGTTTATTATAAGTACTATGACTACATTACGTAAAATGTACTCATATTACATATATAACCATATAAAATAATCATATTCTAAGTAATATAGTTACATTATGGTAATATGAAGTTTACATTATGTTTAATATAAGTACTATGACTACATTAGGTAAAATGTACTCATATTACATATATAACCATATAAAATAATCATATTCTAAGTAATATAGTTACATTTTGGCAATATGAAGTTTACGTTATGTTTAATATAAGTACTATGACTACATTACATTAATGTACTCATATAACATATATAACCATATAAAATAATCATATTCTAAGTAATATAGTTACATAATGGTAATATGAAGTTTACGTTATGTTTAATATAAGTACTATGACTACATTACGTAAAATGTACTCATATTACATATATAACCATATAAAATAATCATATTATAAGTAATATAGTTACATTATGGTAACATGAAGTTTACGTTATGTTTAATATAAGTACTATGACTACATTACGTAAAATGTACTCATATTACATATATAACCATATAAAATAATCATATTCTAAGTAATATAGTTACATTATGGTAATATGAAGTTTACGTTATGTTTAAAATAAGTACTATGACTACATTACGTAAAATGTACTCATATTACATATATAACCATATAAAATAATCATATTCTAAGTAATATAGTTACATTATGGTAATATGAAGTTTACATTATGTTTATTATAAGTACTATGACTACATTACGTAAAATGTACTCATATTACATATATAACCATATAAAATAATCATATTCTAAGTAATATAGTTACATTATGGCAATATGAAGTTTACGTTATGTTTAATATAAGTACTATGACTACATTACGTAAAATGTACTCATATTACATATATAACCATATAAAATAATCATATTCTAAGTAATATAGTTACATTATGGCAATATGAAGTTTACGTTATGTTTAATATAAGTACTATGACTACATTACGTAAAATGTACTCATATTACATATATAACCATATAAAATAATCATATTCTAAGTAATATAGTTACATTATGGTAATATGAAGTTTACGTTATGTTTAATATAAGTACTATGACTACATTACGTAAAATGTACTCATATTACATATATAACCATATAAAATAATCATATTCTAAGTAATATAGTTACATTATGGTAATATGAAGTTTACATTATGTTTAATATAAGTACTATGACTACATTACGTAAAATGTACTCATATTACATATATACCCATATAAAATAATCATATTATAAGTAATATAGTTACATTATGGTAACATGAAGTTAACGTTATGTTTAATATAAGTACTATGACTATATTACGTAAAATGTACTCATATTACATATATAACCATATAAAATAATCATATTCTAAGTAATATAGCTACATTATGGTAATATGAAGTTTACATTATGTTTAATATAAGTACTATGACTACATTACGTAAAATGTACTTATATTACATATATAACCATATAAAATAATCATATTCTAAGTAATATAGTTACATTATGGTAATATGAAGTTTACGTTATGTTTAATATAAGTTCTATGACTACGTTAGGTAATGTACTCATATTACATATATTAACATATAAAATAATCATATTCTAAGTAATATAGTTACATTATGGTAATATGAAGTTTACATTATGTTTAATATAAGTACTATGACTACATTACGTAAAATGTACTCATATTACATATATAACCATATAAAATAATCATATTCTAAGTAATATAGTTACATTATGGTAATATGAAGTTTACGTTATGTTTAATATAAGTACTATGACTACATTACGTAAAATGTACTCATATTACATATATAACCATATAAAATAATCATATTATAAGTAATATAGTTACATTATCGTAATATGAAGTTTACGTTATGTTTAATATAAGTACTATGACTACATTACGTAAAATGTACTCATATTACATATATAACCATATGAAATAATCATATTCTAAGTAATATAGTTACATTATGGTAATATGAAGTTTACGTTATGTTTAATATAAGTACTATGACTACATTACGTAAAATGTACTCATATTACATATATAACCATATAAAATAATCATATTATAAGTAATATAGTTACATTTTGGCAATATGAAGTTTACGTTATGTATAATATAAGTACTATGACTACATTACGTAAAATGTACTCATATAACATATATAACCATATAAAATAATCATATTCTAAGTAATATAGTTACAATATGGTAATATGAAGTTTACATTATGTTTAATATAAGTACTATGACTACATTACGTAAAATGTACTCATATTACATATATAACCATATAAAATAATCATATTCAAAGTAATATAGTTACATTATGGCAATATGAAGTTTACGTTATGTTTAATATAAGTACTATGTCTACATTACGTAAAATGTACTCATATTACATATATAACCATATAAAATAATCATATTCTAAGTAATATAGTTACATTATGGCAATATGAAGTTTACTTTATGTTTAATATAAGTACTATGACTACATTACGTATAATGTACTCATATTACATATATAACCATATAAAATAATAATATTCTAAGTAATATAGTTACATTATAAAAATATGAAGTTTACGTTATGTTTAATATAAGTACTATGACTACATTACGTAAAATGTACTCATATTACATATATAACCATATAAAATAATCATATTCTAAGTAATATAGTTACATTATGGTAATATGAAGTTTACATTATGTTTATTATAAGTACTATGACTACATTACGTAAAATGTACTCATATTACATATATAACCATATGAAATAATCATATTATAAGTAATATAGTTACATTATGGTAATATGAACTTTACATTATGTTTAATATAAGTACTATGACTACATTACGTAAAATGTACTCATATTACATATATAACCATATAAAATGATCATATTATAAGTAATATAGTTACATTATGGTAACATGAAGTTTACGTTATGTTTAATATAAGTACTATGACTACATTACGTAAAATGTAGTCATATTACATATATAACCATATAAAATAATCATATTCTAAGTAATGTAGTTACATTATGGCAATATGAAGTTTACGTTATGTTTAATATAAGTACTATGACTACATTACGTAAAATGTACTCATATTACATATATAACCATATAAAATAATCATATTCTAAGTAATATAGTTACATTATGGTAATATGAAGTTTACATTATGTTTATTATAAGTACTATGACTACATTACGTAAAATGTACTCATATTACATATATAACCATATAAAATAATCATATTCTAAGTAATATAGTTACATTATGGTAATATGAAGTTTACATTATGTTTAATATAAGTACTATGACTACATTACGTAAAATGTACTCATATTACATATATAACCATATAAAAAAATCATATTATAAGTAATATAGTTACATTATGGTAACATGAAGTTTACGTTATGTTTAATATAAGTACTATGACTACATTACGTAAAATGTACTCATATTACATATATAACCATATAAAATAATCATATTCTAAGTAATATAGTTACATTATGGTAATATGAAGTTTACGTTATGTTTAATATAAGTACTATGACTACATTACGTAAAATGTACTCATATTACATATATAACCATATAAAATAATCATATTCTAAGTAATATAGTTACATTATGGTAATATGAAGTTTACATTATGTTTATTATAAGTACTATGACTACATTACGTAAAATGTACTCATATTACATATATAACCATATAAAATAATCATATTCTAAGTAATATAGTTACATTATGGCAATATGAAGTTTACGTTATGTTTAATATAAGTACTATGACTACATTACGTAAAATGTACTCATATTACATATATAACCATATAAAATAATCATATTCTAAGTAATATAGTTACATTATGGCAATATGAAGTTTACGTTATGTTTAATATAAGTACTATGACTACATTACGTAAAATGTACTCATATTACATATATAACCATATAAAATAATCATATTTTAAGTAATATAGTTACATTATGGTAATATGAAGTTTACATTATGTTTATTATAAGTACTATGACTACATTACGTAAAATGTACTCATATTACATATATAACCATATAAAATAATCATATTCTAAGTAATATAGTTACATTATGGTAATATGAAGTTTACATTATGTTTAATATAAGTACTATGACTACATTACGTAAAATGTACTCATATTACATATATACCCATATAAAATAATCATATTATAAGTAATATAGTTACATTATGGTAACATGAAGTTTACGTTATGTTTAATATAAGTACTATGACTATATTACGTAAAATGTACTCATATTACATATATAACCATATAAAATAATCATATTCTAAGTAATATAGCTACATTATGGTAATATGAAGTTTACATTATGTTTAATATAAGTACTATGACTACATTACGTAAAATGTACTTATATTACATATATAACCATATAAAATAATCATATTCTAAGTAATATAGTTACATTATGGTAATATGAAGTTTACGTTATGTTTAATATAAGTTCTATGACTACATTAGGTAATGTACTCATATTACATATATTACCATATAAAATAATCATATTCTAAGTAATATAGTTACATTATGGTAATATGAAGTTTACATTATGTTTAATATAAGTACTATGACTACATTACGTAAAATGTACTCATATTACATATATAACCATATAAAATAATCATATTCTAAGTAATATAGTTACATTATGGCAATATGAAGTTTACATTATGTTTAATATAAGTACTATGACTACATTACGTAAAATGTACTCATATTACATATATAACCATATAAAATAATCATATTATAAGTAATATAGTTACATTATGGTAATATGAAGTTTACGTTATGTTTAATATAAGTACTATGACTACATTACGTAAAATGTACTCATATTACATATATAACCATATAAAATAATCATATTCTAAGTAATATAGTTACATTATGGTAATATGAAGTTTACGTTATGTTTAATATAAGTACTATGACTACATTACGTAAAATGTACTCATATTACATATATAACCATATAAAATAATCATATTATAAGTAATATAGTTACATTTTGGCAATATGAAGTTTACGTTATGTATAATATAAGTACTATGACTACATTACGTAAAATGTACTCATATAACATATATAACCATATAAAATAATCATATTCTAAGTAATATAGTTACATTATGGTAATATGAAGTTTACATTATGTTTAATATAAGTACTATGACTACATTACGTAAAATGTACTCATATTACATATATAACCATATAAAATAATCATATTCTAAGTAATATAGTTACATTATGGCAATATGAAGTTTACGTTATGTTTAATATAAGTACTATGACTACATTACGTAAAATGTACTCATATTACATATATAACCATATAAAATAATCATATTCTAAGTAATATAGTTACATTATGGCAATATGAAGTTTACGTTATGTTTAAAATAAGTACTATGACTACATTACGTATAATGTACTCATATTACATATATAACCATATAAAATAATCATATTCTAAGTAATATAGTTACATTATAAAAATATGAAGTTTACGTTATGTTTAATATAAGTACTATGACTACATTACGTAAAATGTACTCATATTACATATATAACCATATAAAATAATCATATTCTAAGTAATATAGTTACATTATGGTAATATGAAGTTTACATTATGTTTATTATAAGTACTATGACTACATTACGTAAAATGTACTCATATTACATATATAACCATATAAAATAATCATATTCTAAGTAATATAGTTACATTATGGTAATATGAAGTTTACATTATGTTTAATATAAGTACTATGACTACATTACGTAAAATGTACTCATATTACATATATAACCATATAAAATAATCATATTATAAGTAATATAGTTACATTTTGGCAATATGAAGTTTACGTTATGTTTAATATAAGTACTATGACTACATTACGTAAAATGTACTCATATAACATATATAACCATATAAAATAATCATATTCTAAGTAATATAGTTACATTATGGTAATATGAAGTTTACGTTATGTTTAAAATAAGTACTATGACTACATTACGTAAAATGTACTCATATTACATATATAACCATATAAAATAATCATATTATAAGTAATATAGTTACATTATGACAATATGAAGTTTACATTATGTTTAATATAAGTACTATGACTACAATACGTAAAATGTAATCATATTACATATATAACCATATAAAATAATCATATTATAAGTAATATAGTTACATTATTGTAATATGAAGTTTACATTATATTTAATATAAGTACTATGACTACATTACGTACAATGTACTCATATTACATATATAACCATATGAAATAATCATATTATAAGTAATATAGTTACATTATGGTAATATGAAGTTTACATTATGTTTAATATAAGTACTATGACTACATTACGTAAAATGTACTCATATTACATATATAACCATATAAAATAATCATATTATAAGTAATATAGTTACATTATGGTAATATGAACTTTACATTATGTTTAATATAAGTACTATGACTACATTACGTAAAATGTACTCATATTACATATATAACCATATAAAATAATCATATTATAAGTAATATAGTTACATTATGGTAACATGAAGTTTACGTTATGTTTAATATAAGTACTATGACTACATTACGTAAAATGTACTCATATTACATATATAACCATATAAAATAATCATATTCTAAGTAATATAGTTACATTATTGCAATATGAAGTTTACGTTATGTTTAATATAAGTACTATGACTACATTACGTAAAATGTACTCATATTACATATATAACCATATAAAATAATCATATTCTAAGTAATATAGTTACATTATGGTAATATGAAGTTTACATTATGTTTATTAAAAGTACTATGACTACATTACGTAAAATGTACTCATATTACATATATAACCATATAAAATAATCATATTCTAAGTAATATAGTTACATTATGGTAATATGAAGTTTACATTATGTTTAATATAAGTACTATGACTACATTACGTAAAATGTACTCATATTACATATATAACCATATAAAATAATCATATTATAAGTAATATAGTTACATTTTGGCAATATGAAGTTTACGTTATGTTTAATATAAGTACTATGACTACATTACATTAATGTACTCATATAACATATATAACCATATAAAATAATCATATTCTAAGTAATATAGTTACATTATGGTAATATGAAGTTTACGTTATGTTTAATATAAGTACTATGACTACATTACGTAAAATGTACTCATATTACATATACAACCATATAAAATAATCATATTATAAGTAATATAGTTACATTATGGTAACATGAAGTTTACGTTATGTTTAATATAAGTACTATGACTACATTACGTAAAATGTACTCATATTACATATATAACCATATAAAATAATCATATTCTAAGTAATATAGTTACATTATGGTAATATGAAGTTTACGTTATGTTTAAAATAAGTACTATGACTACATTACGTATAATGTACTCATATTACATATATAACCATATGAAATAATCATATTATAAGTAATATAGTTACATTATGACAATATGAAGTTTACATTATGTTTAATATAAGTACTATGACTACATTACGTAAAATGTACTCATATTACATATATAACCAAATAAAATAATCATATTATAAGTAATATAGTTACATTATGGTAATATGAACTTTACATTATGTTTAATATAAGTACTATGACTACATTACGTAAAATGTACTCATATTACATATATAACCATATAAAATAATCATATTCTAAGTAATATAGTTACATTATGGTAACATGAAGTTTACGTTATGTTTAATATAAGTACTATGACTACATTACGTAAAATGTACTCATATTACATATATAACCACATAAAATAATCATATTATAGGTAATATAGTTACATTATGGTAACATGAAGTTTACGTTATGTTTAATATAAGTACTATGACTTCATTACGTAAAATGTACTCATATTACATATATAACCATATAAAATAATCATATTATAAGTAATATAGTTACATTATGGTAACATGAAATTTAAGTTATGTTTAATATAAGTACTATGACTACATTACGTAAAATGTACTCATATTACATATATAACCATATAAAATAATCATATTATAAGTAATATAGTTACATTATGGTAACATGAAGTTTACGTTATGTTTAATATAAGTACTATGACTACATTACGTAAAATGTACTCATATTACATATATAACCATATAAAATAATCATATAATAAGTAATATAGTTACATTAAGGTAACATGAAGTTTACGTTATATTTAATATAAGTACTATGACTACATTACGTAAAATGTACTCATATTACATATATAACCATATAAAATAATCATATTCTAAGTAATATAGTTACATTATGGTAATATGAAGTGTACGTTATGTTTAATATAAGTACTATGACTACATTACGTAAAATGTACTCATATTACATATATAACCATATAAAATAATCATATTATAAGTAATATAGTTACATTATGGTAACATGAAGTTAACGTTATGTTTAATATAAGTACTATGACTATATTATGTAAAATGTACTCATATTACATATATAACCATATAAAATAATCATATTCTAAGTAATATAGCTACATTATGGTAATATGAAGTTTACATTATGTTTAATATAAGTACTATGACTACATTACGTAAAATGTACTCATATTACATATATAACCATATAAAATAATCATATTCTAAGTAATATAGTTACATTATAAAAATATGAAGTTTACGTTATGTTTAATATAAGTACTATGACTACATTACGTAAAATGTACTCATATTACATATATAACCATATAAAATAATCATATTCTAAGTAATATAGTTACATTATGGTAATATGAAGTTTACATTATGTTTATTATAAGTACTATGACTACATTACGTAAAATGTACTCATATTACATATATAACCATATAAAATAATCATATTCTAAGTAATATAGTTACATTATGGTAATATGAAGTTTACATTATGTTTAATATAAGTACTATGACTACATTACGTAAAATGTACTCATATTACATATATAACCATATAAAATAATCATATTATAAGTAATATAGTTACATTTTGGCAATATGAAGTTTACGTTATGTTTAATATAAGTACTATGACTACATTACTTAAAATGTACTCATATAACATATATAACCATATAAAATAATCATATTCTAAGTAATATAGTTACATTATGGTAATATGAAGTTTACGTTATGTTTAAAATAAGTACTATGACTACATTACGTAAAATGTACTCATATTACATATATAACCATATAAAATAATCATATTATAAGTAATATAGTTACATTATGACAATATGAAGTTTACATTATTTTTAATATAAGTACTATGACTACATTACGTAAAATGTAATCATATTACATATATAACCATATAAAATAATCATATTATAAGTAATATAGTTACATTATTGTAATATGAAGTTTACATTATATTTAATATAAGTACTATGACTACATTACGTACAATGTACTCATATTACATATATAACCATATGAAATAATCATATTATAAGTAATATAGTTACATTATGGTAATATGAAGTTTACATTATGTTTAATATAAGTACTATGACTACATTACGTAAAATGTACTCATATTACATATATAACCAAATAAAATAATCATATTATAAGTAATATAGTTACATTATGGTAATATGAACTTTACATTATGTTTAATATAAGTACTATGACTACATTACGTAAAATGTACTCATATTACATATATAACCATATAAAATAATCATATTATAAGTAATATAGTTACATTATGGTAACATGAAGTTTACGTTATGTTTAATATAAGTACTATGACTACATTACGTAAAATGTACTCATATTACATATATAACCATATAAAATAATCATATTCTAAGTAATATAGTTACATTATGGCAATATGAAGTTTACGTTATGTTTAATATAAGTACTATGACTACATTACGTAAAATGTACTCATATTACATATATAACCATATAAAATAATCATATTCTAAGTAATATAGTTACATTATGGTAATATGAAGTTTACATTATGTTTATTATAAGTACTATGACTACATTACGTAAAATGTACTCATATTACATATATAACCATATAAAATAATCATATTCTAAGTAATATAGTTACATTATGGTAATATGAAGTTTACATTATGTTTAATATAAGTACTATGACTACATTACGTAAAATGTACTCATATTACATATATAACCATATAAAATAATCATATTATAAGTAATATAGTTACATTTTGGCAATATGAAGTTTACGTTATGTTTAATATAAGTACTATGACTACATTACATTAATGTACTCATATAACATATATAACCATATAAAATAATCATATTCTAAGTAATATAGTTACATTATGGTAATATGAAGTTTACGTTATGTTTAATATAAGTACTATGACTACATTACGTAAAATGTACTCATATTACATATATAACCATATAAAATAATCATATTATAAGTAATATAGTTACATTATGGTAATATGAAGTTTACGTTATGTTTAAAATAAGTACTATGACTACATTACGTAAAATGTACTCATATTACATATATAACCATATAAAATAATCATATTATAAGTAATATAGTTACATTATGACAATATGAAGTTTACATTATGTTTAATATAAGTACTATGATTACATTACGTAAAATGTACTCATATTACATATATAACCAAATAAAATAATCATATTATAAGTAATATAGTTACATTATGGTAATATGAAGTTTACATTATATTTAATATAAGTACTATGACTACATTACGTACATTGTACTCATATTACATATATAACCATATGAAATAATCATATTATAAGTAATATAGTTACATTATGGTAATATGAAGTTTACATTATGTTTAATATAAGTACTATGACTACATTACGTAAAATGTACTCATATTACATATATAACCATATAAAATAATCATATTATAAGTAATATAGTTACATTATGGTAATATGAACTTTACATTATGTTTAATATAAGTACTATGACTACATTACGTAAAATGTACTCATATTACATATATAACCATATAAAATAATCATATTATAAGTAATATAGTTACATTATGGTAACATGAAGTTTACGTTATGTTTAATATAAGTACTATGACTACATTACGTAAAATGTACTTATATTACATATATAACCACATAAAATAATCATATTATAAGTAATATAGTTACATTATGGTAACATGAAGTTTACGTTATGTTTAATATAAGTACTATGACTTCATTACGTAAAATGTACTCATATTACATATATAACCATATAAAATAATCATATTATAAGTAATATAGTTACATTATGGTAACATGAAATTTAAGTTATGTTTAATATAAGTACTATGACTACATTACGTAAAATGTACTCATATTACATATATAACCATATAAAATAATCATATTATAAGTAATATAGTTACATTATGGTAACATGAAGTTTACGTTATGTTTAATATAAGTACTATGACTACATTACGTAAAATGTACTCATATTACATATATAACCATATAAAATAATCATATAATAAGTAATATAGTTACATTAAGGTAACATGAAGTTTACGTTATATTTAATATAAGTACTATGACTACATTACGTAAAATGTACTCATATTACATATATAACCATATAAAATAATCATATTCTAAGTAATATAGTTACATTATGGTAATATGAAGTGTACGTTATGTTTAATATAAGTACTATGACTACATTACGTAAAATGTACTCATATTACATATATAACCATATAAAATAATCATATTATAAGTAATATAGTTACATTATGGTAACATGAAGTTTACGTTATGTTTAATATAAGTACTATGACTACATTACGTAAAATGTACTCATATTACATATATTACCATATAAAATAATCATATTATAAGTAATATAGTTACATTATGGTAACATGAAGTTTACGTTATGTTTAATATAAGTACTATGACTACATTACGTAAAATGTACTCATATTACATATATAACCATATAAAAAAATCATATTATAAGTAATATAGTTACATTATGGTAACATGAAGTTTACGTTATGTTTAATATAAGTACTATGACTATATTACGTAAAATGTACTCATATTACATATATAACCATATAAAATAATCATATTCTAAGTAATATAGCTACATTATGGTAATATGAAGTTTACATTATGTTTAATATAAGTACTATGACTACATTACGTAAAATGTACTTATATTACATATATAACCATATAAAATAATCATATTCTAAGTAATATAGTTACATTATGGTAATATGAAGTTTACGTTATGTTTAATATAAGTTCTATGACTACATTAGGTAATGTACTCATATTACATATATTACCATATAAAATAATCATATTCTAAGTAATATAGTTACATTATGGTAATATGAAGTTTACATTATGTTTAATATAAGTACTATGACTACATTACGTAAAATGTACTCATATTACATATATAACCATATAAAATAATCATATTCTAAGTAATATAGTTACATTATGGCAATATGAAGTTTACATTATGATTAATATAAGTACTATGACTACATTACGTAAAATGTACTCATATTACATATATAACCATATAAAATAATCATATTATAAGTAATATAGTTACATTATGGTAATATGAAGTTTACGTTATGTTTAATATAAGTACTATGACTACATTACGTAAAATGTACTCATATTACATATATAACCATATAAAATAATCATATTCTAAGTAATATAGTTACATTTTGGCAATATGAAGTTTACGTTATGTTTAATATAAGTACTATGACTACATTACGTAAAATGTACTCATATAACATATATAACCATATAAAATAATCATATTCTAAGTAATATAGTTACATTATGGTAATATGAAGTTTACATTATGTTTAATATAAGTACTATGACTACATTACGTAAAATGTACTCATTTTACATATATAACCATATAAAATAATCATATTCCAAGTAATATAGTTACATTATGGCAATATGAAGTTTACGTTATGTTTAATATAAGTACTATGACTACATTACGTAAAATGTACTCATATTACATATATAACCATATAAAATAATCATATTCTAAGTAATATAGTTACATTATGGCAATATGAAGTTTACGTTATGTTTATTATAAGTACTATGACTACATTACGTAAAATGTACTCATATTACATATATAACCATATAAAATAATCATATTCTAAGTAATATAGTTACATTATGGTAATATGAAGTTTACATTATGTTTATTATAAGTACTATGACTATATTACGTAAAATGTACTCATATTACATATATAACCATATAAAATAATCATATTCTAAGTAATATAGTTACATTATGGTAATATGAAGTTTACATTATGTTTAATATAAGTACTATGACTACATTACGTAAAATGTACTCATATTACATATATAACCATATAAAATAATCATATTATAAGTAATATAGTTACATTTTGGCAATATGAAGTTTACGTTATGTTTAATATAAGTACTATGACTACATTACTTAAAATGTACTCATATAACATATATAACCATATAAAATAATCATATTCTAAGTAATATAGTTACATTATGGTAATATGAAGTTTACGTTATGTTTAAAATAAGTACTATGACTACATTACGTAAAATGTACTCATATTACATATATAACCATATAAAATAATCATATTATAAGTAATATAGTTACATTATGACAATATGAAGTTTACATTATGTTTAATATAAATACTATGACTACAAAACGTAAAATGTACTCATATTACATATATAACCACATAATATAATCATATTCTAAGTAATATAGTTACATTATGGTAATATGAAGTTTACATTATGTTTATTATAAGTACTATGACTACATTACGTAAAATGTACTCATATTACATATATAACCATATAAAATAATCATATTCCAAGTAATATAGTTACATTTTGGTAATATGAAGTTTACATTATGTTTAATATAAGTACTATGACTACATTACGTAAAATGTACTCATATTACATATATACCCATATAAAATAATCATATTATAAGTAATATAGTTACATTATGGTAACATGAAGTTAACGTTATGTTTAATATAAGTACTATGACTATATTACGTAAAATGTACTCATATTACATATATAACCATATAAAATAATCATATTCTAAGTAATATAGCTACATTATGGTAATATGAAGTTTACATTATGTTTAATATAAGTACTATGACTACATTACGTAAAATGTACTTATATTACATATATAACCATATAAAATAATCATATTCTAAGTAACATAGTTACATTATGGTAATATGAAGTTTACGTTATGTTTAATATAAGTTCTATGACTACATTAGGTAATGTACTCATATTACATATATTACCATATAAAATAATCATATTCTAAGTAATATAGTTACATTATGGTAATATGAAGTTTACATTATGTTTAATATAAGTACTATGACTACATTACGTAAAATGTACTCATATTACATATATAACCATATAAAATAATCATATTCTAAGTAATATAGTTACATTATGGCAATATGAAGTTTACATTATGTTTAATATAAGTACTATGACTACATTACGTAAAATGTACTCATATTACATATATAACCATTTAAAATAAGCATATTATAAGTAATATAGTTACATTATGGTAATATGAAGTTTACGTTATGTTTAATATAAGTACTATGACTACATTACGTAAAATGTACTCATATTACATATATAACCATATAAAATAATCATATTATAAGTAATATAGTTACATTATGGTAATATGAAGTTTACGTTATGTTTAATATAAGTACTATGACTACATTACGTAAAATGTACTCATATTACATATATAACCATATAAAATAATCATATTCTAAGTAATATAGTTACATTATGGTAATATGAAGTTTACGTTATGTTTAATATAAGTACTATGACTACATTACGTAAAATGTACTCATATTACATATATAACCATATAAAATAATCATATTATAAGTAATATAGTTACATTTTGGCAATATGAAGTTTACGTTATGTATAATATAAGTACTATGACTACATTACGTAAAATGTACTCATATAACATATATAACCATATAAAATAATCATATTCTAAGTAATATAGTTACATTATGGTAATATGAAGTTTACATTATGTTTAATATAAGTACTATGACTACATTACGTAAAATGTACTCATATTACATATATAACCATATAAAATAATCATATTCTAAGTAATATAGTTACATTATGGCAATATGAAGTTTACGTTATGTTTAATATAAGTACTATGACTACATTACGTAAAATGTACTCATATTACATATATAACCATATAAAATAATCATATTCTAAGTAATATAGTTACATTATGGCAATATGAAGTTTACGTTATGTTTAATATAAGTACTATGACTACATTACGTATAATGTACTCATATTACATATATAACCATATAAAATAATCATATTCTAAGTAATATAGTTACATTATAAAAATATGAAGTTTACGTTATGTTTAATATAAGTACTATGACTACATTACGTAAAATGTACTCATATTACATATATAACCATATAAAATAATCATATTCTAAGTAATATAGTTATATTATGGTAATATGAAGTTTACATTATGTTTATTATAAGTACTATGACTACATTACGTAAAATGTACTCATATTACATATATAACCATATAAAATAATCATATTCTAAGTAATATAGTTACATTATGGTAATATGAAGTTTACATTATGTTTAATATAAGTACTATGACTACATTACGTAAAATGTACTCATATTACATATATAACCATATAAAATAATCATATTATAAGTAATATAGTTATATTTTGGCAATATGAAGTTTACGTTATGTTTAATATAAGTACTATGACTACATTACTTAAAATGTACTCATATAACATATATAACCATATAAAATAATCATATTCTAAGTAATATAGTTACATTATGGTAATATGAAGTTTACGTTATGTTTAAAATAAGTACTATGACTACATTACGTAAAATGTACTCATATTATATATATAACCATATAAAATAATCATATTATAAGTAATATAGTTACAATATTGTAATATGAAGTTTACATTATATTTAATATAAGTACTATGACTACATTACGTACAATGTACTCATATTACATATATAACCATATGAAATAATCATATTATAAGTAATATAGTTACATTATTGTAATATGAAGTTTACATTATGTTTAATATAAGTACTATGACTACATTACGTAAAATGTACTCATATTACATATATAACCATATAAAATAATCATATTATAAGTAATATAGTTACATTATGGTAATATGAACTTTACATTATGTTTAATATATGTACTATGACTACATTACGTAAAATGTACTCATATTACATATATAACCATATAAAATAATCATATTCTAAGTAATATAGTTACATTATGGTAATATGAAGTTTACATTATGTTTATTATAAGTACTATGACTACATTACGTAAAATGTACTCATATTACATATATAACCATATAAAATAATCATATTCTAAGTAATATAGTTACATTATGGTAATATGAAGTTTACATTATGTTTAATATAAGTACTATGACTACATTACGTAAAATGTACTCATATTACATATATAACCATATAAAATAATCATATTATTAGTAATATAGTTACATTTTGGCAATATGAAGTTTACGTTATGTTTAATATAAGTACTATGACTACATTACTTAAAATGTACTCATATAACATATATAACCATATAAAATAATCATATTCTAAGTAATATAGTTACATTATGGTAATATGAAGTTTACGTTATGTTTAAAATAAGTACTATGACTACATTACGTAAAATGTACTCATATTACATATATAACCATATAAAATAATCATATTATAAGTAATATAGTTACATTATGACAATATGAAGTTTACATTATTTTTAATATAAGTACTATGACTACATTACGTACAATGTACTCATATTACATATATAACCATATGAAATAATCATATTATAAGTAATATAGTTACATTATTGTAATATGAAGTTTACATTATGTTTAATATAAGTACTATGACTACATTACGTAAAATGTACTCATATTACATATATAACCATATAAAATAATCATATTATAAGTAATATAGTTACATTATGGTAATATGAACTTTACATTATGTTTAATATATGTACTATGACTACATTACGTAAAATGTACTCATATTACATATATAACCATATAAAATAATCATATTCTAAGTAATATAGTTACATTATGGTAATATGAAGTTTACATTATGTTTATTATAAGTACTATGACTACATTACGTAAAATGTACTCATATTACATATATAACCATATAAAATAATCATATTCTAAGTAATATAGTTACATTATGGTAATATGAAGTTTACATTATGTTTAATATAAGTACTATGACTACATTACGTAAAATGTACTCATATTACATATATAACCATATAAAATAATCATATTATTAGTAATATAGTTACATTTTGGCAATATGAAGTTTACGTTATGTTTAATATAAGTACTATGACTACATTACTTAAAATGTACTCATATAACATATATAACCATATAAAATAATCATATTCTAAGTAATATAGTTACATTATGGTAATATGAAGTTTACGTTATGTTTAAAATAAGTACTATGACTACATTACGTAAAATGTACTCATATTACATATATAACCATATAAAATAATCATATTATAAGTAATATAGTTACATTATGACAATATGAAGTTTACATTATTTTTAATATAAGTACTATGACTACATTACGTAAAATGTAATCATATTACATATATAACCATATAAAATAATCATATTATAAGTAATATAGTTACATTATTGTAATATGAAGTTTACATTATATTTAATATAAGTACTATGACTACATTACGTACAATGTACTCATATTACATATATAACCATATGAAATAATCATATTATAAGTAATATAGTTACATTATGGTAATATGAAGTTTACATTATGTTTAATATAAGTACTATGACTACATTACGTAAAATGTACTCATATTACATATATAACCATATAAAATAATCATATTATAAGTAATATAGTTACATTATGGTAATATGAACTTTACATTATGTTTAATATAAGTACTATGACTACATTACGTAAAATGTACTCATATTACATATATAACCATATAAAATAATCATATTATAAGTAATATAGTTACATTATGGTAACATGAAGTTTACGTTATGTTTAATATAAGTACTATGACTACATTACGTAAAATGTACTCATATTACATATATAACCATA
Source organism: Prosapia bicincta (assembly GCA_036971475.1). Classification (NCBI taxonomy): domain Eukaryota; kingdom Metazoa; phylum Arthropoda; class Insecta; order Hemiptera; family Cercopidae; genus Prosapia; species Prosapia bicincta. Next base: position 375,430,280 of record JBAIZL010000001.1, read on the forward strand.
TAAAATAATCATATTCTAAGTAATATAGTTACATTATGGCAATATGAAGTTTACGTTATGTTTAATATAAGTACTATGACTACATTACGTAAAATGTACTCATATTACATATATAACCATATAAAATAATCATATTCTAAGTAATATAGTTACATTATGGTAATATGAAGTTTACATTATGTTTATTATAAGTACTATGACTACATTACGTAAAATGTACTCATATTACATATATAACCATATAAAATAATCATATTCTAAGTAATATAGTTACATTATGGTAATATGAAGTTTACGTTATGTTTAATATAAGTACTATGACTACATTACGTAAAATGTACTCATATTACATATATAACCATATAAAATAATCATATTATAAGTAATATAGTTACATTATGGTAATATGAAGTTTACGTTATGTTTAAAATAAGTACTATGACTACATTACGTAAAATGTACTCATATTACATATATAACCATATAAAATAATCATATTATAAGTAATATAGTTACATTATGACAATATGAAGTTTACATTATGTTTAATATAAGTACTATGATTACATTACGTAAAATGTACTCATATTACATATATAACCAAATAAAATAATCATATTCTAAGTAATATAGTTACATTATGGTAATATGAAGTTTACGTTATGTTTAATATAAGTACTATGACTACATTACTTAAAATGTACTCATATAACATATATAACCATATAAAATAATCATATTCTAAGTAATATAGTTACATTATGGTAATATGAAGTTTACGTTATGTTTAAAATAAGTACTATGACTACATTACGTAAAATGTACTCATATTATATATATAACCATATAAAATAATCATATTATAAGTAATATAGTTACATTATTGTAATATGAAGTTTACATTATATTTAATATAAGTACTATGACTACATTACGTACAATGTACTCATATTACATATATAACCATATGAAATAATCATATTATAAGTAATATAGTTACATTATTGTAATATGAAGTTTACATTATGTTTAATATAAGTACTATGACTACATTACGTAAAATGTACTCATATTACATATATAACCATATAAAATAATCATATTATAAGTAATATAGTTACATTATGGTAATATGAACTTTACATTATGTTTAATATATGTACTATGACTACATTACGTAAAATGTACTCATATTACATATATAACCATATAAAATAATCATATTCTAAGTAATATAGTTACATTATGGTAATATGAAGTTTACATTATGTTTATTATAAGTACTATGACTACATTACGTAAAATGTACTCATATTACATATATAACCATATAAAATAATCATATTCTAAGTAATATAGTTACATTATGGTAATATGAAGTTTACATTATGTTTAATATAAGTACTATGACTACATTACGTAAAATGTACTCATATTACATATATAACCATATAAAATAATCATATTATAAGTAATATAGTTACATTTTGGCAATATGAAGTTTACGTTATGTTTAATATAAGTACTATGACTACATTACTTAAAATGTACTCATATAACATATATAACCATATAAAATAATCATATTCTAAGTAATATAGTTACATTATGGTAATATGAAGTTTACGTTATGTTTAAAATAAGTACTATGACTACATTACGTAAAATGTACTCATATTACATATATAACCATATAAAATAATCATATTATAAGTAATATAGTTACATTATGACAATATGAAGTTTACATTATTTTTAATATAAGTACTATGACTACATTACGTAAAATGTAATCATATTACATATATAACCATATAAAATAATCATATTATAAGTAATATAGTTACATTATTGTAATATGAAGTTTACATTATATTTAATATAAGTACTATGACTACATTACGTACAATGTACTCATATTACATATATAACCATATGAAATAATCATATTATAAGTAATATAGTTACATTATGGTAATATGAAGTTTACATTATGTTTAATATAAGTACTATGACTACATTACGTAAAATGTACTCATATTACATATATAACCATATAAAATAATCATATTATAAGTAATATAGTTACATTATGGTAATATGAACTTTACATTATGTTTAATATAAGTACTATGACTACATTACGTAAAATGTACTCATATTACATATATAACCATATAAAATAATCATATTATAAGTAATATAGTTACATTATGGTAACATGAAGTTTACGTTATGTTTAATATAAGTACTATGACTACATTACGTAAAATGTACTCATATTACATATATAACCATATAAAATAATCATATTCTAAGTAATATAGTTACATTATGGCAATATGAAGTTTACGTTATGTTTAATATAAGTACTATGACTACATTACGTAAAATGTACTCATATTACATATATAACCATATAAAATAATCATATTCTAAGTAATATAGTTACATTATGGTAATATGAAGTTTACATTATGTTTATTATAAGTACTATGACTACATTACGTAAAATGTACTCATATTACATATATAACCATATAAAATAATCATATTCTAAGTAATATAGTTACATTATGGTAATATGAAGTTTACGTTATGTTTAATATAAGTACTATGACTACATTACGTAAAATGTACTCATATTACATATATAACCATATAAAATAATCATATTATAAGTAATATAGTTACATTATGGTAATATGAAGTTTACGTTATGTTTAAAATAAGTACTATGACTACATTACGTAAAATGTACTCATATTACATATATAACCATATAAAATAATCATATTATAAGTAATATAGTTACATTATGACAATATGAAGTTTACATTATGTTTAATATAAGTACTATGATTACATTACGTAAAATGTACTCATATTACATATATAACCAAATAAAATAATCATATTATAAGTAATATAGTTACATTATGGTAATATGAAGTTTACGTTATGTTTAATATAAGTACTATGACTACATTACGTACAATGTACTCATATTACATATATAACCATATGAAATAATCATATTATAACTAATATAGTTACATTATGGTAATATGAAGTTTACATTATGTTTAATATAAGTACTATGACTACATTACGTAAAATGTACTCATATTACATATATAACCATATAAAATAATCATATTATAAGTAATATAGTTACATTATGGTAATATGAACTTTACATTATGTTTAATATAAGTACTATGACTACATTACGTAAAATGTACTCATATTACATATATAACCATATAAAATAATCATATTATAAGTAATATAGTTACATTATGGTAACATGAAGTTTACGTTATGTTTAATATAAGTACTATGACTACATTACGTAAAATGTACTCATATTACATATATAACCACATAAAATAATCATATTATAAGTAATATAGTTACATTATGGTAACATGAAGTTTACGTTATGTTTAATATAAGTACTATGACTTCATTACGTAAAATGTACTCATATTACATATATAACCATATAAAATAATCATATTATAAGTAATATAGTTACATTATGGTAACATGAAATTTAAGTTATGTTTAATATAAGTACTATGACTACATTACGTAAAATGTACTCATATTACATATATAACCATATAAAATAATCATATTATAAGTAATATAGTTACATTATGGTAACATGAAGTTTACGTTATGTTTAATATAAGTACTATGACTACATTACGTAAAATGTACTCATATTACATATATAACCATATAAAATAATCATATAATAAGTAATATAGTTACATTAAGGTAACATGAAGTTTACGTTATATTTAATATAAGTACTATGACTACATTACGTAAAATGTACTCATATTACATATATAACCATATAAAATAATCATATTCTAAGTAATATAGTTACATTATGGTAATATGAAGTGTACGTTATGTTTAATATAAGTACTATGACTACATTACGTAAAATGTACTCATATTACATATATAACCATATAAAATAATCATATTATAAGTAATATAGTTACATTATGGTAACATGAAGTTTACGTTATGTTTAATATAAGTACTATGACTACATTACGTAAAATGTACTCATATTACATATATTACCATATAAAATAATCATATTATAAGTAATATAGTTACATTATGGTAACATGAAGTTTACGTTATGTTTAATATAAGTACTATGACTACATTACGTAAAATGTACTCATATTACATATATAACCATATAAAAAAATCATATTATAAGTAATATAGTTACATTATGGTAACATGAAGTTTACGTTATGTTTAATATAAGTACTATGACTATATTACGTAAAATGTACTCATATTACATATATAACCATATAAAATAATCATATTCTAAGTAATATAGCTACATTATGGTAATATGAAGTTTACATTATGTTTAATATAAGTACTATGACTACATTACGTAAAATGTACTTATATTACATATATAACCATATAAAATAATCATATTCTAAGTAATATAGTTACAAAATGGTAATATGAAGTTTACGTTATGTTTAATATAAGTTCTATGACTACATTAGGTAATGTACTCATATTACATATATTACCATATAAAATAATCATATTCTAAGTAATATAGTTACATTATGGTAATATGAAGTTTACATTATGTTTAATATAAGTACTATGACTACATTACGTAAAATGTACTCATATTACATATATAACCATATAAAATAATCATATTCTAAGTAATATAGTTACATTATGGCAATATGAAGTTTACATTATGTTTAATATAAGTACTATGACTACATTACGTAAAATGTACTCATATTACATATATAACCATATAAAATAATCATATTATAAGTAATATAGTTACATTATGGTAATATGAAGTTTACGTTATGTTTAATATGAGTACTATGACTACATTACGTAAAATGTACTCATATTACATATATAACCATATAAAATAATCATATTCTAAGTAATATAGTTACATTTTGGCAATATGAAGTTTACGTTATGTTTAATATAAGTACTATGACTACATTACGTAAAATGTACTCATATAACATATATAACCATATAAAATAATCATATTCTAAGTAATATAGTTACATTATGGTAATATGAAGTTTACATTATGTTTAATATAAGTACTATGACTACATTACGTAAAATGTACTCATATTACATATATAACCATATAAAATAATCATATTCCAAGTAATATAGTTACATTATGGCAATATGAAGTTTACGTTATGTTTAATATAAGTACTATGACTACATTACGTAAAATGTACTCATATTACATATATAACCATATAAAATAATCATATTCTAAGTAATATAGTTACATTATGGCAATATGAAGTTTACGTTATGTTTAATATAAGTACTATGACTACATTACGTAAAATGTACTCATATTACATATATAACCATATAAAATAATCATATTCTAAGTAATATAGTTACATTATGGTAATATGAAGTTTACGTTATGTTTAATATAAGTTCTATGACTACATTAGGTAATGTACTCATATTACATATATTACCATATAAAATAATCATATTCTAAGTAATATAGTTACATTATAAAAATATGAAGTTTACGTTATGTTTAATATAAGTACTATGACTACATTACGTAAAATGTACTCATATTACATATATAACCATATAAAATAATCATATTCTAAGTAATATAGTTACATTATGGCAATATGAAGTTTACATTATGTTTAATATAAGTACTATGACTACATTACGTAAAATGTACTCATATTACCTATATAACCATTTAAAATAATCATATTATAAGTAATATAGTTACATTATGGTAATATGAAGTTTACGTTATGTTTAATATAAGTACTATGACTACATTACGTAAAATGTACTCATATTACATATATAACCATATAAAATAATCATATTTATAAGTAATATAGTTACATTATGGTAATATGAAGTTTACGTTATGTTTAATATAAGTACTATGACTACATTACGTAAAATGTACTCATATTACATATATAACCATATAAAATAATCATATTCTAAGTAATATAGTTACATTATGGTAATATGAAGTTTACGTTATGTATAATATAAGTACTATGACTACATTACGTAAAATGTACTCATATAACATATATAACCATATAAAATAATCATATTCTAAGTAATATAGTTACATTATGGTAATATGAAGTTTACATTATGTTTAATATAAGTACTATGACTACATTACGTAAAATGTACTCATATTACATATATAACCATATAAAATAATCATATTCTAAGTAATATAGTTACATTATGGCAATATGAAGTTTACGTTATGTTTAATATAAGTACTATGACTACATTACGTAAAATGTACTCATATTACATATATAACCATATAAAATAATCATATTCTAAGTAATATAGTTACATTTTGGCAATATGAAGTTTACGTTATGTTTAATATAAGTACTATGACTACATTACTTAAAATGTACTCATATAACATATATAACCATATAAAATAATCATATTCTAAGTAATATAGTTACATTATGGTAATATGAAGTTTACGTTATGTTTAAAATAAGTACTATGACTACATTACGTAAAATGTACTCATATTACATATATAACCATATGAAATAATCATATTATAAGTAATATAGTTACATTATTGTAATATGAAGTTTACATTATGTTTAATATAAGTACTATGACTACATTACGTAAAATGTACTCATATTACATATATAACCATATAAAATAATCATATTATAAGTAATATAGTTACATTATGGTAATATGAACTTTACATTATGTTTAATATAAGTACTAAGACTACATTACGTAAAATGTACTCATATTACATATATAACCATATAAAAAAATCATATTATAAGTAATATAGTTACATTATGGTAACATGAAGTTTACGTTATGTTTAATATAAGTACTATGACTATATTACGTAAAATGTACTCATATTACATATATAACCATATAAAATAATCATATTCTAAGTAATATAGCTACATTATGGTAATATGAAGTTTACATTATGTTTAATATAAGTACTATGACTACATTACGTAAAATGTACTCATATTACATATATAACCATATAAAATAATCATATTATAAGTAATATAGTTACATTATGGTAATATGAAGTTTACGTTATGTTTAAAATAAGTACTATGACTACATTACGTAAAATGTACTCATATTACATATATAACCATATAAAATAATCATATTATAAGTAATATAGTTACATTATGACAATATGAAGTTTACATTATGTTTAATATAAGTACTATGACTACATTACGTAAAATGTACTCATATTACATATATAACCATATAAAATAATCATATTCTAAGTAATATAGTTACATTATGGCAATATGAAGTTTACATTATGTTTAATATAAGTACTATGACTACATTACGTAAAATGTACTCATATAACATATATAACCATATAAAATAATCATATTCTAAGTAATATAGTTACATTATGGTAATATGAAGTTTACATTATGTTTAATATAAGTACTATGACTACATTACGTAAAATGTACTCATATTACATATATAACCATATAAAATAATCATATTCCAAGTAATATAGTTACATTATGGCAATATGAAGTTTACGTTATGTTTAATATAAGTACTATGACTACATTACGTAAAATGTACTCATATTACATATATAACCATATAAAATAATCATATTCTAAGTAATATAGTTACATTATGGCAATATGAAGTTTACGTTATGTTTAATATAAGTACTATGACTACATTACGTAAAATGTACTCATATTACATATATAACCATATAAAATAATCATATTCTAAGTAATATAGTTACATTATGGTAATATGAAGTTTACATTATGTTTATTATAAGTACTATGACTACATTACGTAAAATGTACTCATATTACATATATAACCATATAAAATAATCATATTCTAAGTAATATAGTTACATTATGGTAATATGAAGTTTACATTATGTTTAAAATAAGTACTATGACTACATTACGTAAAATGTAATCATATTACATATATAACCATATAAAATAATCATATTATAAGTAATATAGTTACATTATGACAATATGAAGTTTACATTATGTTTAATATAAGTACTATGACTACATTACGTAAAATGTAATCATATTACATATATAACCATATAAAATAATCATATTATAAGTAATATAGTTACATTATTGTAATATGAAGTTTACGTTATGTTTAATATAAGTACTATGACTACATTACGTAAAATGTACTCATATTACATATATAACCACATAAAATAATCATATTCTAAGTAATATAGTTACATTATGGTAATATGAAGTTTACATTATGTTTATTATAAGTACTATGACTACATTACGTAAAATGTACTCATATTACATATATAACCATATAAAATAATCATATTCCAAGTAATATAGTTACATTATGGTAATATGAAGTTTACATTATGTTTAATATAAGTACTATGACTACATTACGTAAAATGTACTCATATTACATATATACCCATATAAAATAATCATATTATAAGTAATATAGTTACATTATGGTAACATGAAGTTAACGTTATGTTTAATATAAGTACTATGACTATATTACGTAAAATGTACTCATATTACATATATAACCATATAAAATAATCATATTCTAAGTAATATAGCTACATTATGGTAATATGAAGTTTACATTATGTTTAATATAAGTACTATGACTACATTACGTAAAATGTACTTATATTACATATATAACCATATAAAATAATCATATTCTAAGTAACATAGTTACATTATGGTAATATGAAGTTTACGTTATGTTTAATATAAGTTCTATGACTACATTAGGTAATGTACTCATATTACATATATTACCATATAAAATAATCATATTCTAAGTAATATAGTTACATTATAAAAATATGAAGTTTACGTTATGTTTAATATAAGTACTATGACTACATTACGTAAAATGTAATCATATTACATATATAACCATATAAAATAATCATATTATAAGTAATATAGTTACATTATGGTAATATGAAGTTTACGTTATGTTTAATATAAGTACTATGACTACATTACGTAAAATGTACTCATATTACATATTTAACCATATAAAATAATCATATTTATAAGTAATATAGTTACATTATGGTAATATGAAGTTTACGTTATGTTTAATATAAGTACTATGACTACATTACGTAAAATGTACTCATATTACATATATAACCATATAAAATAATCATATTCTAAGTAATATAGTTACATTATGGTAATATGAAGTTTACGTTATGTATAATATAAGTACTATGACTACATTACGTAAAATGTACTCATATAACATATATAACCATATAAAATAATCATATTCTAAGTAATATAGTTACATTATGGTAATATGAAGTTTACATTATGTTTAATATAAGTACTATGACTACATTACGTAAAATGTACTCATATTACATATATAACCATATAAAATAATCATATTCTAAGTAATATAGTTACATTATGGCAATATGAAGTTTACGTTATGTTTAATATAAGTACTATGACTACATTACGTAAAATGTACTCATATTACATATATAACCATATAAAATAATCATATTCTAAGTAATATAGTTACATTTTGGCAATATGAAGTTTACGTTATGTTTAATATAAGTACTATGACTACATTACTTAAAATGTACTCATATAACATATATAACCATATAAAATAATCATATTCTAAGTAATATAGTTACATTATGGTAATATGAAGTTTACGTTATGTTTAAAATAAGTACTATGACTACATTACGTAAAATGTACTCATATTACATATATAACCATATAAAATAATCATATTATAAGTAATATAGTTACATTATGACAATATGAAGTTTACATTATGTTTAATATAAGTACTATGACTACATTACGTAAAATGTAATCATATTATATATATAACCATATAAAATAATCATATTATAAGTAATATAGTTACATTATTGTAATATGAAGTTTACATTATATTTAATATAAGTACTATGACTACATTACGTACAATGTACTCATATTACATATATAACCATATGAAATAATCATATTATAAGTAATATAGTTACATTATTGTAATATGAAGTTTACATTATGTTTAATATAAGTACTATGACTACATTACGTAAAATGTACTCATATTACATATATAACCATATAAAATAATCATATTATAAGTAATATAGTTACATTATGGTAATATGAACTTTACATTATGTTTAATATAAGTACTAAGACTACATTACGTAAAATGTACTCATATTACATATATAACCATATAAAATAATCATATTATAAGTAATATAGTTACATTATGGTAACATGAAGTTTACGTTATGTTTAATATAAGTACTATGACTACATTACGTAAAATGTACTCATATTACATATATAACCATATAAAATAATCATATTCTAAGTAATATAGTTACAATATGGCAATATGAAGTTTACGTTATGTTTAATATAAGTACTATGACTACATTACGTAAAATGTACTCATATTACATATATAACCATATAAAATAATCATATTCTAAGTAATATAGTTACATTATGGTAATATGAAGTTTACATTATGTTTATTATAAGTACTATGACTACATTACGTAAAATGTACTCATATTACATATATAACCATATAAAATATTCATATTCTAAGTAATATAGTTACATTATGGTAATATGAAGTTTACATTATGTCTAATATAAGTACTATGACTACATTACGTAAAATGTACTCATATTACATATATAACCATATAAAATAATCATATTATAAGTAATATAGTTACATTTTGGCAATATGAAGTTTACGTTATGTTTCATATAAGTACTATGACTACATTACATTAATGTACTCATATAACATATATAACCATATAAAATAATCATATTCTAAGTAATATAGTTACATTATGGTAATATGAAGTTTACGTTATGTTTAATATAAGTACTATGACTACATTACGTAAAATGTACTCATATTACATATATAACCATATAAAATAATTATATTATAAGTAATATAGTTACATTATGGTAACATGAAGTTTACGTTATGTTTAATATAAGTACTATGACTACATTACGTAAAATGTACTCATATTACATATATAACCATATAAAATAATCATATTCTAAGTAATATAGTTACATTATGGTAATATGAAGTTTACGTTATGTTTAAAATAAGTACTATGACTACATTACGTAAAATGTACTCATATTACATATATAACCATATAAAATAATCATATTATAAGTAATATAGTTACATTATGACAATATGAAGTTTACATTATGTTTAATATAAGTACTATGACTACATTACGTAAAATGTACTCATATTACATATATAACCAAATAAAATAATCATATTATAAGTAATATAGTTACATTATGGTAATATGAAGTTTACATTATATTTAATATAAGTACTATGACTACATTACGTACAATGTACTCATATTACATATATAACCATATGAAATAATCATATTATAAGTAATATAGTTACATTATGGTAATATGAAGTTTACATTATGTTTAATATAAGTACTATGACTACATTACGTAAAATGTACTCATATTACATATATAACCATATAAAATAATCATATTATAAGTAATATAGATACATTATGGTAATATGAACTTTACATTATGTTTAATATAAGTACTATGACTACATTACGTAAAATGTACTCATATTACATATATAACCATATAAAATAATCATATTATAAGTAATATAGTTACATTATGGTAACATGAAGTTTACGTTATGTTTAATATAAGTACTATGACTACATTACGTAAAATGTACTCATATTACATATATAACCACATAAAATAATCATATTATAAGTAATATAGTTACATTATGGTAACATGAAGTTTACGTTATGTTTAATATAAGTACTATGACTTCATTACGTAAAATGTACTCATATTACATATATAACCATATAAAATAATCATATTATAAGTAATATAGTTACATTATGGTAACATGACATTTAAGTTATGTTTAATATAAGTACTATGACTACATTACGTAAAATGTACTCATATTACATATATAACCATATAAAATAATCATATTATAAGTAATATAGTTACATTATGGTAACATGAAGTTTACGTTATGTTTAATATAAGTACTATGACTACATTACGTAAAATGTACTCATATTACATATATAACCATATAAAATAATCATATAATAAGTAATATAGTTACATTAAGGTAACATGAAGTTTACGTTATATTTAATATAAGTACTATGACTACATTACGTAAAATGTACTCATATTACATATATAACCATATAAAATAATCATATTATAAGTAATATAGTTACCTTAAGGGTAATATGAACTTTACATTATGTTTAATATAAGTACTATGACTACATTACGTAAAATGTACTCATATTACATATATAACCATATAAAATAATCATATTATAAGTAATATAGTTACATTATGGTAACATGAAGTTAACGTTATGTTTAATATAAGTACTATGACTATATTACGTAAAATGTACTCATATTACATATATAACCATATAAAATAATCATATTCTAAGTAATATAGCTACATTATGGTAATATGAAGTTTACATTATGTTTAATATAAGTACTATGACTACATTACGTAAAATGTACTCATATTACATATATAACCATATAAAATAATCATATTCTAAGTAATATAGTTACATTATAAAAATATGAAGTTTACGTTATGTTTAATATAAGTACTATGACTACATTACGTAAAATGTACTCATATTACATATATAACCATATAAAATAATCATATTCTAAGTAATATAGTTACATTATGGTAATATGAAGTTTACATTATGTTTATTATAAGTACTATGACTACATTACTTAAAATGTACTCATATAACATATATAACCATATAAAATAATCATATTCTAAGTAATATAGTTACATTATGGTAATATGAAGTTTACGTTATGTTTAAAATAAGTACTATGACTACATTACGTAAAATGTACTCATATTACATATATAACCATATGAAATAATCATATTCTAAGTAATATAGTTACATTATGGTAATATGAAGTTTACATTATGTTTAATATAAGTACTATGACTACATTACCTAAAATGTACTCATATTACATATATAACCATATAAAATAATCATATTATAAGTAATATAGTTACATTATGGTAATATGAACTTTACATTATGTTTAATATAAGTACTATGACTACATTACGTAAAATGTACTCATATTACATATATAACCATATAAAATAATCATATTATAAGTAATATAGTTACATTATGGTAACATGAAGTTTACGTTATGTTTAATATAAGTACTATGACTACATTACGTAAAATGTACTCATATTACATATATAACCATATAAAATAATCATATTCTAAGTAATATAGTTACATTATGGCAATATGAAGTTTACGTTATGTTTAATATAAGTACTATGACTACATTACGTAAAATGTACTCATATTACATATATAACCATATAAAATAATCATATTCTAAGTAATATAGTTTTATTATGGTAATATGAAGTTTACATTATGTTTATTATAAGTACTATGACTACATTACGTAAAATGTACTCATATTACATATATAACCATATAAAATAATCATATTCTAAGTAATATAGTTACATTATGGTAATATGAAGTTTACATTATGTTTAATATAGGTACTATGACTACATTACGTAAAATGTACTCATATTACATATATAACCATATAAAATAATCATATTATAAGTAATATAGTTACATTTTGGCAATATGAAGTTTACGTTATGTTTAATATAAGTACTATGACTACATTACATTAATGTACTCATATAACATATATAACCATATAAAATAATCATATTCTAAGTAATATAGTTACATTATGGTAATATGAAGTTTACGTTATGTTTAATATAAGTACTATGACTACATTACGTAAAATGTACTCATATTACATATATAACCATATAAAATAATCATATTATAAGTAATATAGTTACATTATGGTAACATGAAGTTTACGTTATGTTTAATATAAGTACTATGACTACATTACGTAAAATGTACTCATATTACATATATAACCATATAAAATAATCATATTCTAAGTAATATAGTTACATTATGGTAATATGAAGTTTACGTTATGTTTAAAATAAGTACTATGACTACATTACGTAAAATGTACTCATATTACATATATAACCATATAAAATAATCATATTATAAGTAATATAGTTACATTATGACAATATGAAGTTTACATTATGTTTAATATAAGTACTATGACTACATTACGTAAAATGTACTCATATTACATATATAACCAAATAAAATAATCATATTATAAGTAATATAGTTACATTATGGTAATATAAAGTTTACATTATATTTAATATAAGTACTATGACTACATTACGTACAATGTACTCATATTACATATATAACCATATGAAATAATCATATTATAAGTAATATAGTTACATTATGGTAATATGAAGTTTACATTATGTTTAATATAAGTACTATGACTACATTACGTAAAATGTACTCATATTACATATATAACCATATAAAATAATCATATTATAAGTAATATAGTTACATTATGGTAATATGAACTTTACATTATGTTTAATATAAGTACTATGACTACATTACGTAAAATGTACTCATATTACATATATAACCATATAAAATAATCATATTATAAGTAATATAGTTACATTATGGTAACATGAAGTTTACGTTATGTTTAATATAAGTACTATGACTACATTACGTAAAATGTACTCATATTACATATATAACCACATAAAATAATCATATTATAAGTAATATAGTTACATTATGGTAACATGAAGTTTACGTTATGTTTAATATAAGTACTATGACTTCATTACGTAAAATGTACTCATATTACATATATAACCATATAAAATAATCATATTATAAGTAATATAGTTACATTATGGTAACATGAAATTTAAGTTATGTTTAATATAAGTACTATGACTACATTACGTAAAATGTACTCATATTACATATATAACCATATAAAATAATCATATTATAAGTAATATAGTTACATTATGGTAACATGAAGTTTACGTTATGTTTAATATAAGTACTATGACTACATTACGTAAAATGTACTCATATTACATATATAACCATATAAAATAATCATATAATAAGTAATATAGTTACATTAAGGTAACATGAAGTTTACGTTATATTTAATATAAGTACTATGACTACATTACGTAAAATGTACTCATATTACATATATAACCATATAAAATAATCATATTCTAAGTAATATAGTTACATTATGGTAATATGAAGTGTACGTTATGTTTAATATAAGTACTATGACTACATTACGTAAAATGTACTCATATTACATATATTACCATATAAAATAATCATATTATAAGTAATATAGTTACATTATGGTAACATGAAGTTTACGTTATGTTTAATATAAGTACTATGACTACATTACGTAAAATGTACTCATATTACATATATTACCATATAAAATAATCATATTATAAGTAATATAGTTACATTATGGTAACATGAAGTTTACGTTATGTTTAATATAAGTACTATGACTATATTACGTAAAATGTACTCATATTACATATATAACCATATACAATAATCATATTCTAAGTAATATAGCTACATTATGGTAATATGAAGTTTACATTATGTTTAATATAAGTACTATGACTACATTACGTAAAATGTACTTATATTACATATATAACCATATAAAATAATCATATTCTAAGTAATATAGTTACATTATGGTAATATGAAGTTTACGTTATGTTTAATATAAGTTCTATGACTACATTAGGTAATGTACTCATATTACATATATTACCATATAAAATAATCATATTCTAAGTAATATAGTTACATTATGGTAATATGAAGTTTACATTATGTTTAATATAAGTACTATGACTACATTACGTAAAATGTACTCATATTACATATATAACCATATAAAATAATCATATTATAAGTAATATAGTTACATTATGGCAATATGAAGTTTACATTATGTTTAATATAAGTACTATGACTACATTACGTAAAATGTACTCATATTACATATATAACCATATAAAATAATCATATTATAAGTAATATAGTTACATTATGGTAATATGAAGTTTACGTTATGTTTAATATAAGTACTATGACTACATTACGTAAAATGTACTCATATTACATATATAACCATATAAAATAATCATATTATAAGTAATATAGTTACATTATGGTAATATGAAGTTTACGTTATGTTTAATATAAGTACTATGACTACATTACGTAAAATGTACTCATATTACATATTTAACCATATAAAATAATCATATTCTAAGTAATATAGTTACATTATGGTAATATGAAGTTTACGTTATGTTTAATATAAGTACTATGACTACATTACGTAAAATGTACTCATACTACATATATAACCTTATAAAATAATCATATTATAAGTAATATAGTTACATTTTGGCAATATGAAGTTTACGTTATGTTTAATATAAGTACTATGACTACATTACGTAAAATGTACCCATATAACATATATAACCATATAAAATAATCATATTCTAAGTAATATAGTTAAATTATGGTAATATGAAGTTTACATTATGTTTAATATAAGTACTATGACTACATTACGTAAAATGTACTCATATTACATATATAACCATATAAAATAATCATATTCTAAGTAATATAGTTACATTATGGCAATATGAAGTTTACGTTATGTTTAATATAAGTACTATGACTACATTACGTAAAATGTACTCATATTACATATATAACCATATAAAATAATCATATTCTAAGTAATATAGTTACATTATGGTAATATGAAGTTTACATTATGTTTATTATAAGTACTATGACTACATTACGTAAAATGTACTCATATTACATATATAACCATATAAAATAATCATATTCTAAGTAATAGTGTTACATTATGGTAATATGAAGTTTACATTATGTTTAATATAAGTACTATGACTACATTACGTAAAATGTACTCATATTACATATATAACCATATAAAATAATCATATTATAAGTAATATAGTTACATTTTGGCAATAGGAAGTTTACGTTATGTTTAATATAAGTACTATGACTACATTACTTAAAATGTACTCATATAACATATATAACCATATAAAATAATCATATTCTAAGTAATATAGTTACATTATGGTAATATGAAGTTTACGTTATGTTTAAAATAAGTACTATGACTACATTACGTAAAATGTACTCATATTACATATATAACCATATAAAATAATCATATTATAAGTAATATAGTTACATTATGACAATATGAAGTTTACATTATGTTTAATATAAGTACTATGACTACATTACGTAAAATGTAATCATATTACATATATAACCATATAAAATAATCATATTATAAGTAATATAGTTACATTATTGTAATATGAAGTTTACATTATATTTAATATAAGTACTATGATTACATTACGTACAATGTACTCATATTACATATATAACCATATGAAATAATCATATTCTAAGTAATATAGTTACATTATGGTAATATGAAGTTTACATTATGTTTAATATAAGTACTATGACTACATTACCTAAAATGTACTCATATTACATATATAACCATATAAAATAATCATATTATAAGTAATATAGTTACATTATGGTAACATGAAATTTAAGTTATGTTTAATATAAGTACTATGACTACATTACGTAAAATGTACTCATATTACATATATAACCATATAAAATAATCATATTATAAGTAATATAGTTACATTATGGTAACATGAAGTTTACGTTATGTTTAATATAAGTACTATGACTACATTACGTAAAATGTACTCATATTACATATATAACCATATAAAATAATCATATTATAAGTAATATAGTTACATTAAGGTAACATGAAGTTTACGTTATATTTAATATAAGTACTATGACTACATTACGTAAAATGTACTCATATTACATATATAACCATATAAAATAATTATAATCTAAGTAATATAGTTACATTATGGTAATATGAAGTGTACGTTATGTTTAATATAAGTACTATGACTACATTACGTAAAATGTACTCATATTACATATATAACCATATAAAATAATCATATTATAAGTAATATAGTTACATTATGGTAACATGAAGTTTACGTTATGTTTAATATAAGTACTATGACTACATTACGTCAAATGTACTCATATTACATATATTACCATATAAAATAATCATATTATAAGTAATATAGTTACATTATGGTAACATGAAGTTTACGTTATGTTTAATATAAGTACTATGACTACATTACGTAAAATGTACTCATATTACATATATAACCATATAAAATAATCATATTATAAGTAATATAGTTACATTATGGTAACATGAAGTTTACGTTATGTTTAATATAAGTACTATGACTACATCACGTAAAATGTACTCATATTACATATATACCCATATAAAATAATCATATTATAAGTAATATAGTTACATTATGGTAACATGAAGTTTACGTTATGTTTAATATAAGTACTATGACTACATTACGTAAAATGTACTCATATTACATATATAACCATATAAAATAATCATATTATAAGTAATATAGTTACATTATGGTAACATGAAGTTTACGTTATGTTTAATATAAGTACTATGACTACATTTCGTAAAATGTACTCATATTACATATATACCCATATAAAATAATCATATTATAAGTAATATAGTTACATTATGGTAACATGAAGTTAACGTTAGGTTTAATATAAGTACTATGACTATATTACGTAAAATGTACTCATATTACATATATAACCATATAAAATAATCATATTCTAAGTAATATAGCTACATTATGGTAATATGAAGTTTACATTATGTTTAATATAAGTACTATGACTACATTACGTAAAATGTACTTATATTACATATATAACCATATAAAATAATCATATTCTAAATAATATAGTTACATTATGGTAATATGAAGTTTACGTTATGTTTAATATAAGTACTATGACTACATTACGTAAAATGTGCTCATATTACATATATAACCATATAAAATAATCATATTCTAAGTAATATAGTTACATTATGGTAATATGAAGTTTACATTATGTTTAATATAAGTACTATGACTACATTACGTAAAATGTACTTATATTACATATATATTACACACACACACACACACACATGTATATATATATATATATATATATATATATACATACATATTAAATATGGTGATATGTTTTCTTGAAATATAGTTAAAAAATTTAAAACATTTCAAAAACAAGAATACTTTTAATGCATATATTATAGCTTTTCGCCGATAAAACAGTACCAGCATCTTCAGGAAAATAATTATCTAACAAAATAATTTTGTAAAATAAAGAATGCATTAAAAGTATTCTTGTTTTTAAAATGTTTTAAATTTATTATATATATATATATATATATATATATATATATAATAATCTTATTATAAGTAATATAGTTACATTATGGTAATATGAAGTTACATTATGAGACAACCCTCTTTTTTACAAAACATGTGATGATGTTTCTAATTTTGTTTTCTGATTTAATAGCGGTTAGTCCATTTGACTATAAAGGTAAGTCAAAGATATTAATGTACTATAAACTTATACTAAATATAAATAAGGTACAAAACTCATCTGAATGCGATATAGCGAAGGATAAGTGCATGCAGGCTTGGCTATCTAAAATGTACCTACCCTTCAACGAGCATAGAGGGTCTACTGCTAGCCGGCTGAAGGATTTAATAAGTAGAATAATTATGGTAGAAAAAATAATTCAATTTATATGCCCACTCAACTCTATTACTTTATAAACTAAATATAAAGTTTTAAGTAAACTTCATATGGTTAACTTACATGGTTAATCTCCATAACAAACGTAAATAGAAAATTATGAATAATTTGATTGAAGAAATCAATGTTTCGGAAGAAATAAAAAATCTTACATCATTGTACCCTTTGTGTCAATGCAACCGTCGTCTTACTTCCAGTTTATTTACTTACTATTTTTTTTTTTTACTATTTAATGAGTTACTTTATAGCTAGAGTTTTTAGAAAAGTTTATTATTTGATATTTCTTGCTATTTAATTTAATTCATGAAAACACTATTGTTTTGTCACTAGTTTTCTCTTATTTGTTTGTGTTTGTAATATAACTTGTTGAGAAAAGTAGAGGAAACCTTGAAAGAGAACCACTGTAGCCTGTTTCTAGGTTAGAGCTGCAGGGCCCTGGTCATAAAATTGACAATCGTACTATGCAAATCCCAAGAGGGGAATCTCAACGTCTCGGACATAACATCAAAATATGTCATCACCGATTGCAATAAAACAGCAGGGGCTGCCTGACCGGCGGACGGGGTTGCATAACCGAATAAAAGGATTTATTATTTATTATGTACAACCCTCTTCCCCTCAATCAAAAGTCACAAATTACTGAGTTTACGATCGACAGTGCCTTTTCAAAAACTGCGCCGCGGAACGTAATAAAAGACTGGACATTTGGGACAGGGCTATTAAAGTATCTTATTGTGGATATTGTTTAAAAAGTTGGGGAGCAGAAACCAAAGCTGGTGATATTCGTTAGATATAAAATTTGGGAACCCTTTCGTGAGAACTGAACATGAGCGTAATCCAGTCGCGGTAAATGTTTATCGTTCGGTAAGTTAGTGTTTAAGGTTAAAGCCAGTTTTCATTTCGATTTTTCACTAAAAGAAAGTTGGAATGTAATAAAAGAACGACTTACTCAACTTATAAATTAAATGTATGGAGACAAAAATTTCGATCGCTCTAAGCAATCTTCATCAGTGACTCAGTGACTCAGTGACTCAGTACGTTTTTCATAAATTAATTTAAATTTAACGTCCAGCAAGTCGTTATTAAATTTATTCTTAAAAGTCTCAAAAAATTCGCGAGAAATTTTGTAACTAAATTAACAATAATTGTCCGACACGGAAGCCATTTTAAAGTAAGAGAATCTAAATGTATATTCTCTGTAAAATAAAATAAATTCTGTTAATGTCTAAAGCTGTCTTCATTAGAATATTTGTATTTTGCAAAACGGTATAGATAGGATGGTGATCACATAAAATTTAATTATGTTCACAATTTTAATAAAATTCTTAATAAGTATTGAAAAATCAGTAAAACTCTTTTTTAGAAACGTTTATATTAAAGTCTTTTCGTAAATTTAAAAATGTTTAATTTCAATTATCAACGGCGTGAGAAATAAATGCTAGATAATCCCACGTATATTTCAGACTTTAACATTTTATGACCTTAATATTAAGCCCCTGACGGATTAGTGAGACTTTTTAAAGAAGATATATCACCTAACCAAATTTAATAAACCTTCCTTTTATATAATCTGGTAATTGTTTATGAGATTTAACAAAATAAAGCTTTGAGACAGTGGCACTAGGCCATGTGCTTGGACAGACACGCAACTACAACCAATCTTTTGCTGCCCATTTTTTATCCGACTGCTTCTCGCAGTTGTAAAAAGACCTATATGCATTTTCCTTTAGATTGTTTGTCTTGATGAATAAATTGAACTGCAACAATATGTAGCTGGTACAAATCGCCAACATCACTTTCACCCGAATTTTGTCTAAAACAATTTTTTCATTTTTAGTTTTTTTTTTATACTAGACTAGTTTTTTAATTGGAATTATGACAGAGGTATCGTTTCTTCAAGATTTATTCAAAATATTCAAGAGGTTTTCCAAAAAAAAACGTAGAAACATGTTTTTGACATTCTGTTTTGATGAAAATACAAAATTCAACGGCAGAAGAGTTGTCATATTCCAATGACACCAACAGAAGTTTCCTATGTAGGCGACCTATTTGGGAACATTTTTTGTTTAAACATCTAATATTTAATTCGTTAAACTTACCTCTGGGAAACCAAACACGACGTAAATTCGTTAAACTTACCTCTCGGAAACCAAACACGACGTAAATTCGTTAAATAAAAACACGGTTGATGCGATAGTCAAAGAAACGTATTTATTAAGAATCTCGCAACGTTTCGACGACTAAATTGTAGTCCTCATTCAGCCCTGATCTCCTCCTTTATACTATTTTCAAACCTACTAGAAAACAACTTCCCTTCTACAATATTAATTAATTCAACCATAGAATCTCTGTCTGACTAGAAGTTAGTAGGTTTGAAAATAGTACAAAGGAGGAGATCAGGGTTGAATGAGGACGACAATTTAGTCGTCGAAACGTTGCCAGATTCTTAATAAATACCTTTCTTTGACTCACGCATCAACCGTGTTTTTATTTAACAAAATCTTGGGAGTGTACACCTCATCTCGATGTAAATTCGCTTTGTGTAAATGTGTCTATTGCAAATGTTTCCATTACCTTAAATTTCGCTACGTTTTATAGCTTTTAGAAATCTGGTTACATTATCCAGCTGCAGTTTCACGATCTATTTATTAACACAAGGGAAAATTGCTGAGAAAGCTTGAACGAATACTCTTTTAGCTTTATTAACATTTAAACCCAGTTAGTATTTAATTTGTTGGTCTACAAGATTTTAAAACCATAATTTGTATCAATTTTTTGGAAATAATTATAGCAAGAAACACTGGTAGTTCTTTTAAAATTAACAATCAGTAAACTATTAAACTGTTTGTAGATAAGAACAAGCAATTTATATTTTTCCACAGTTTTTATTTTTTTATTTAATTAGAGTCGATGAGAAAAATTATCAATCACGGTTAGACGAATACTTTTACCATAATTAATTAATACATAAACTTAGCTTCGTAAAAGAAACGATTGTTTCAAAACGTGTCAGTAAGTAAGGTTTTAAGCATTCGCTTAGTTATTTATAAATTAACTATAGTATTATCAGTAAATACAAGATGATTACAACAAAAACTTGAACATTTTTAATATATACTAAATTAAAAGTTATATAGTTATATATGATCTATATTTTCTTTAAACTTAAACCTCGCTTAGGTTTTCTAATCATTAACTCAAATTTTATTACAACTGCTAATAATCTCCTGGAGAAAGGAGACGATTACTAAAACTCCCACCTCTGTTAATCTCTCTTTGACTTAAGCATCAATTGTTTAAATAGGTTGAAAGCGATGACTACACTGGTATCCTAGAAACCAGTACAATTAATTTGGGTTTTCTGTATTATTAGGCGTTATTATTCTGGATTAACTTACATACCTAAACAACAGAACCCAGTGCCTACATATGCGTTGCATATTTTGTTACAGTACTTGGTTTAAATTTCTGCTTTAAAGTCTAATGTGAAGTTAAAAGATCATTAAAAAGAGCGAAGAAGAGAATGTATAAAGTACACTATTCCATTATTTTATCTTTTCAAACGAATGCTGTAAAATTACAAACATTAAAAAAACAATTATTAGCAAAAGTTTGAGGTTAAACAGTATTGTCACTTTCTCTCAACTTGAAGGTATGAAAGTTATAGTTAAATAATTTCACTATAAATATACGCTTCCTAACGTCACGTGTTAAAAAAATCACATGTTTACAGCTCAACAGGAACTGTCAAATCTCTCATGTGTGAACTAGCTTACCAAAATATTTTATACTCGACTCAAAAAAATGTATACAGAATTAAAGAAATACCAACAATATTGGTAAAGTAAAGCATAAAGTCATTGATGAAGCTAAAAGATTTAAAATAAACAGATGTAGGCTTGAATTACTGTTACAACAATATTGGTAAAGTAAAGCATAAAAAAACTGATAAAGCTAAAAGATTTAAAATAAAGAGATGTAGGCTTGAATTACTGTAATTTGGACTCAGTAAAAAATTAGTTAAATTTTCTGAGGCAACAAATGTCTAATATTTGCATTAACAGAAGATGAAACTGACTACTTATAAATTTATAAGTAAATATAAGTTATATAAACATTTTATGTGAACATTTCATAATTAAATGCGTGCTAGGAAAATTCCTGCTTACGCAGCTTTAGTATTATATAGGTGTGAGAACAGAGCCCCGGCAGTGTGTAAGTCGCCTCTGTATCGCACAGACGTTTTCCACTCCGATTGAGTGCATATCAATTGTATTGTTTTATTAAGTAAAATTTATGTAACAGTTTTTTCTAAATTAATTGTTTATTAAATTCAAAGGTTTGTAAAAATAAAAATCATTTTTAAAAACCTTTCTTGCTTAATATAAAACGTAACTGGCGCAGTCGGTAGGACACCTCAAGGAAGTTAACGAATATAACGTCCGTCGGTTTTAACCGTTAATTGAGGAAACCTTAAGTAGAGTGAATATCTACAACCACTTAATAGAGCGCATATCTATTAAGAACACGAGCGAATATCGTGTAGGTGAAAAGTGAAAAGTGAAAGTTGTTCAAATGAGCAAAGTATTTTGGATCAACTTGTAAGTAGATCTTAAGATATAGAATTAAGAAAAAAGTAGAGTAAATACTTTTTAATTTTATATAATTGATTTTTAATTTTTATTATTTTGAAAAATAATATTAAATAATGGCAACGCCAACATTAAAAAAGGAGTATCTTGACATGATACCCGAGTATAGTGGAGAGCCCACTATGCTCCACAGATTTATCTCGATATGTGATAAGATAGTGAATAAGTTTTATGTAAGCGAAAATCCAGAGGATTTTCAAAATGAGTATCTGTTCTCCTCTATTCTTTCTAAATTAAAAGGCCAAGCACTGGAAATGGTTGTAAACTCTAACTCTTACAATTGGCACGAAACTAGAAAAGTATTATTAATTAGTTATTCAGACAAAAGAGATTGTTTCACATTAAACTTAGAGATGTCAGAATTAAAACAAGAAAGTAACGAATCACCATTTCAATTCTATGAGAAAATTCAAAAGTTACTAAATTTACAAATTTCATTTTTTATGAATAAAGAGCCTCAA
Organism: Prosapia bicincta; assembly: GCA_036971475.1. Classification (NCBI taxonomy): domain Eukaryota; kingdom Metazoa; phylum Arthropoda; class Insecta; order Hemiptera; family Cercopidae; genus Prosapia; species Prosapia bicincta. The sequence goes on from JBAIZL010000001.1 coordinate 375,455,524, forward strand.
AGGCAGATGGCTAAAGACATTTTAATAGAATACGTTCAGAAACTAGCTTTAAGAGTTCTCCTTAGGGGTTTGCATGAACCCATCGGGTCACTAATGCGTACCAAGAACCCTAACACTCTTAGTGAAGCACTTAATATGCTCACAAACGACTTCCAATTTAAAAATAATAAAATGTTTACTCAGCCAAGCAAACAACCAGTCTTTCAGAAAAGCCAAACTCATAACGTAAGAAGACCAATACATACTGAATTTAAATACCACCAAATACCTAAACAACCTTATCAACACCCAAATCCTTCCTATAGACCACCAACTTTTGCTAATCAGGGTCAGCCTCAAAGGGGACAACCAAACAACAACACTACTAAACCTCAGTATCCTCAGCGAAATACGGGTTATCAACCTACCCCTATGAGTATTTCCACCAGACAGACAGATAGGCCTTCTAGACAAACGAATTTGTATCAAATGACCGGACAAGGAGCCGAAAAAGACGATTACACTATGTACCAGACTAATGGACAAGAATCATTCGCTTTTGAAGAAGATCTCGGGAAAGAAGAGTACTTCGAAGAATCCCAAAATTTAACCGACAACTACGAAGAAGAGACCGCTAAAATCGATCAGGACGATTTTTTAGGACATACAAGCCTCGGAATCGATTTTCAATAATGAATCTACAAAGCGAAAATAACGAGCTACCATTTATATACGACACAAACACCAAATCTAGAATATTAATTGACACAGGCAGTACTAGATCATTTATGCGAAAATCTTTAGGCTGGAAAAATTTTAAAACAAGCATTAAAAAAGAGCCGTTTGAAGTAATCACCGCACACGGCACTTCAAAAGAAAATTTTTGTTGCACCATACCTCTGTTGTCTAAAAAAGCAATTAAATTTTATTTATTTGACTTTCATCAGAATTTTGACCTATTACTAGGGCTAGACAATATAAAGGATTTAGGAATAAGCTTAGACTTTATAAATAATAAACTAATACTTTGTGATGAGGAAATCCCTATTCAATATTTTAACACTGAAAAAGGAAGTTGTAATAAAACAGACAGCACGTCAATAAAGCAGGAACAATTTAGTTATGTTATACAAGCCCGCACTAGCCAAACAGTTAAATTAAAAATACAAAATATTCATAATGGAGAAGGTATTTTACCACACAAACAAGTGAACGGATTAGAAATTCCGCAGTGTATAGTTTCAGTGCATAAGGGTGAGGCCTATTGCCCTATTATAAACAATACGGAAGAAAATGTAAAATTATTAATAAGTAAACCATTAGAAGTAAAATCTTTAGAGGAATATAATATTTTCAGACCTGATGCAATGCAAATGAACGCTAATTTCAATTTATTAGATTATAAACAAAAAAATTCGAGAAGAAAAAATTTAGATTTATCAAAATTTAGAATGGAACATATGAACTCGGAAGAAAAATCCGCTATAACAAGTTTAATAAAAGATTATGCAGATTTATTCCATATTGAGGGAAACGATTTAACTTTTACCAACCAAATAAAACATGTTATTAGGACTACTGATGAAATTCCCGTATACTCCAGAAATTATAGATATCCAGAGATTTACAAGAACGAAATTAATAAACAAACTGAGGACATGCTTGAACAAGGAATTATTAGACCTTCAAATTCTCCATGGAACTCTCCTGTCTGGATTGTACCCAAAAAACAAGACGCTTCTGGCAAAAGAAAATTTCGATTAGTAATAGATTTTAGAGGATTAAACAAGAAAACAATTGACGATAAATTTCCCTTGCCAAACATTATCGACATATTAGATAAATTAGGACGATCTCAGTATTTTACAACTTTAGATTTAGCCTCAGGATTTCACCAAGTAGAAATGGATAAAAATAGCATAGAAAAAACAGCGTTTTCAACAGAAACGGGACACTATGAATTTTTAAGAATGCCATTTGGACTAAAGAATAGCCCCCTACATTTCAAAGAATTATGAATAACATTCTGAGAGGAATCCAAAATGAAACATGTTTAGTTTATTTAGACGATATTATAATTTACTCCACTAGCCTCCAAGAACATATACAAAGACTTAAAGAAGTATTCGACAGATTACGCAAAGCCAACTTTAAAGTACAGCTGGATAAAACAGAATTTTTAAGAAAAGAAGTAGCGTATCTAGGGCATGTTGTTACACCGGAAGGCGTAAAACCTAACCCAGCAAAGATTTTGGCAATCAAAAACTATCCAATACCCAAAACCACCAAACAAATTAAAGGATTTTTAGGACTAATAGGCTATTATCGAAAATTTATTAAAAACTTCGCCAAGATAACAAAACCCTTTACTAACTGTTTAAAGAAAAATGCAAAAATAAACATAGAAAATCCAGACTTCATAGAATGTTTTGAAACATGTAAAAATATACTGACTAATGAGCCCCTTCTACAATACCCAGATTTTGAAAAGGAGTTTACTCTAACAACAGACGCTAGTAATTTTGCACTAGGAGCAATTTTAAGCCAGGACAAAAATGGAAAGGACCTTCCTATAGCGTATGCCAGCAGAACTTTAAACGACAGCGAAACTAATTACTCCGCGATTGAAAAGGAATTACTAGCAATCGTATGGGCCACTAAACACTTTAGGGCTTATTTATTTGGAAGAAAATTTAAAATTTATACAGACCATAAACCTTTACAATGGTTATTTTCAGTTAAAGAACCAAATTCCAAGCTTTTAAGATGGAGATTAAAATTAGAGGAATATGATTATGACATAAGATACAAAAAAGGCAAATTAAACCAAAACGCCGATGCCTTATCTAGAATACAATTGAACATTACTAATAAAAGGTCAACAAACACCCAACACACTGTAGAACCAGACCTTGATTTATCTCCAGCTGGATTAATCCAACGTTTCTTCCCGGAATTAAATGAAGATAACGAGTCTATGGTCGTACAACTCGACGCAACAGATAATGCCAACTTAGAGTACGATCAAGAAAGTGACAGTCAAACCGTGCATTCCAACTTCGAAGGGAACACCCAAATTGAAATACCAATTTCCTGTAAACTTTGGGAGAAATCAAATATTTTTGTCATTAGTAAAATACGAACCAAAGAAAGTAAAAATTATAAAACTATTCGGAACTTCAAAAATTCGTTTAATGGTCGAAATATCAGAAAATAACTTTAAAGAAGACATAGTTAACTTTGTAAAATCATATTTGGTACCCAAAATAAAATATAATCTATATTTTGAAGACGATTTTTACGAGAAATTTGCATCATGCGTAGCCAAAAATTTCAAACAAACTGAACTAAATTTGGTTAAGTGTAATAACAAACTCTTAGACCTAACTTCGGAAGAAGATACCTTAGAAACGATAAGTAATTATCATGTCAGCAAAACCAATCACCGAGGGATACAAGAAACATACGAACAAATTAAGCGAAGATATTATTGGCCTAATTTAAAATCACTAATCCAAAATTTCATAAATCAGTGTGACATATGTCAAAGAACCAAATATGACAGAATCCCCTTACAATTAGAGATGAACTTGACGCCTACAGCTGCAAGGCCTTTCCAGATAATTCACATCGACACTATCTCTTTAGAAAAGAATGCGTTTATCAGCATTGTCGACAGTTTCACAAAGTATGCTCAAGCTTATCGCTTGGGAAGCTCTCAAGCTACAGAGATTGCAGACAAGTTATTAGATTACTTTGCGCAGTTCTGCTTACCAACAGTTATTATCTCAGACAATGGAACGGAGTTTAATAACAGAATTGTGAAGGAGATATTAGACCTGCATAAAATCAAAATCCATTTTATCAGTACACAAAACCCCCAATCAAACGGATTATGTGAAAGATTCCATTCCACCTTAATAGAACACATAAGGCTGTTAAATAATCAAATCGAATTTAAAAAAGACAGTATAATTAAGAAAGTTAAATATGCTATAATAGCCTATAACAATAGCATTCATTCAGTCACAAAATTAACGCCGTGCGAAGTCTTATTTGGACACATAAATTCAAACTCTTTATTAGATATAGATTTAGAAAAACAAATTGTAAATGACTACGTTTTAAACCATAAGGAAAAAACAAAAATACTTTACGAAAACATTAGGGATAGCAATCAAAGAATTAAAGAAAAAGTTTTAGAAAAAAGGAATGTAAACAAGGAACCACTTCCAGAAATACCATCTGAAGTTTATATAAAATCAGTTCAGAAGCAAAGCAAAACGAAAAACAGATATAGCAAGGAAGAAATAGCTTCGATAGATAAAGAAAGAAAAACTGGAAAAATAAAGCCTAGACATCATAACACAAAAGACAAAATACATTTGTCGAAAATTAAAAGGCCTAAGAAGATAAAAAATGTAATTAATGACCAAAATCCTTCTTGTTCATATTCCACACAATCAAATTAAAATCCCAACCATACCTTTGTCCATTAATTCTATGCAAGAAACTTTATTAAACCTTTAAACAACATTGTTTTATTAATTGTATGTGTTACAAACTGTTGTAATTTATTAAATGATATGTAACTAATTATGGTAATAAATATTGTTAATTATTTGAAATATGTTAATCACAAAAAGAAATGTAATTGAAGAAAATTAGAAACTATACTCTTAAAGAGATAACAAAACAAAAAGAATTCTTATAAACTGACTAGAATCCTTATCAAATCTATAACAGGCAAGTTGAATGTAAATGATGGTAAAAATTATGAAAAATTATATAAAACTTTTATTGTAATCAATGTAAATTTTGTAGAACAAAAATTAGATTCTGATAACAATTGTACATGTTATAAACATTTTGTATCTATCCTATGATAGAAAAGACTCATTATAAATTGTATTAATCAATTCCAAATACTTTTGCTCAGTTGAATTATAATGAACAGAAAATTAGACTGTAAAATGCCCATTATCAAAAACAATAACGCCTACAAACTAGGAGGATACTGCGTTGGAAATCGCAAACCACCCGTTTAACTGGATCTTGGAAATCAACCTTTGCCTGGTGACTTTCTCCAGTGAAGAGGACTTCAGCCCATGCCGAAAATTGCCCTTTACGGAGGTCTATTCATCAAGAAGATGAAGAGGACCTCAACCGATGCCGAAACTTCGCCAACCCCCGAAGTTTTCTTTAGGGATGGAGGAGTTATATAAACATTTTATGTGAACATTTCATAATTAAATGCGTGCTAGGAAAATTCCTGCTTACGCAGCTTTAGTATTATATAGGTGTGAGAACAGAGCCCCGGCAGTGTGTAAGTCGCCTCTGTATCGCACAGACGTTTTCCACTCCGATTGAGTGCATATCAATTGTATTGTTTTATTAAGTAAAATTTATGTAACAGTTTTTTCTAAATTAATTGTTTATTAAATTCAAAGGTTTGTAAAAATAAAAATCATTTTTAAAAACCTTTCTTGCTTAATATAAAACGTAACTTATATAAATTAAGTTAGCACTCTGAAAAAAATGTTGTCTGAAACCAAACAAGCGAAAATGTTTTGATAAATAAAAAATAATGGTCAAGGGAGATATCGTTTTGTAAACAAGCTTGGGTGCTTAGAGGGAGTGGCTAAACGCTCTACTAGATGACAAAGGCTAATTTCTAGTTGCACTTCAACTCCCTTTAATCTCAGATATTAAATTTCTACTTTTTTAACTTTTAAGGCGATCAACCAGTCCCTCCTACCAACGTCCTCGGAGGGCTTAATAGGGGATAAGAGGGATAAGAGTGTAATAGGTAGGGTATAGTAGGGGATATGATGCCTTGATAAAGCTTTTTATTATTTGTATTTAAATTCAAATACAAGTAAGCCCCTACACTATTTTAATTTAAACACAATTTCTAACTGGTTATCAATTGAAACGAGTAAAGGCGACTAGGATTCAATATTTATTTAATATAAATGAATTGTTTAAAAATAAAAACAAACATATTGAAATATGTAAAAGTATCTTTAAGTTGAAAGAGAGTGTTTAAATAATATTTAGAAATTCTACGGGATAATTTTCAAATTGTATACATTTGTTTTTAATCTCACTAGGTGAAAATGGTTGCCAATGAGTTATATCTATAAAATTTGAAGGTAAGGTCCTATTTATGTGTACAGTTTCATCTTATGTCAAGGAACAAAGTAGGCATTAAGGTACAAAGTAAACATTAAGGCACAACCTAAAAACATCTTATGTCAAGGAACAAAGTAGGCATTAAGGTACAAAGTAAACGTTAAGGCACAACCTACAAACATCTTATGTCAAGGAACAAAGTAGGCATTAAGGTACAAAGTAAACATTAAGGCACAACCTACAAACATCTTATGTCAAGGAACAAAGTAGGCATTAAGGTACAAAGTAAACATTAAGGCACAACCTACAAACATCTTATGTCAAGGAACAAAGTAGGCATTAAGGTACAAAGTGAACGTTAAGGCACAACCTACAAACATCTTATGTCAAGGAACAAAGTATGCATTAAGGTACAAAGTAAACATTAAGGCACAACCTACAAACATCTTTTACGGTTTTGTCTACCTATCCACACTCATCCGTTTAACGTATTTGTGCAGTTTGGATGTATCTAGTAATATGTCGAAACCGTTAGCTATCAAACCAGTAACTGTTCACACAAAAATGCTTCTGCGGTCGTCCGATGTTATCGACATCTGCAAACATCGGACCGTGGAACAAAGCCCGACCTAATCCTGTTTGAAATAGTTTTATAGCGCGAGCTCGTAAAAGTAGAGACGAGTTTACCCCCTTCGGTAATCAAACAAATATTACACGAGAAAGGGGAGAGTTATGCAACGGGCGTGTTTCTTAATTTGGGAGGAATAGGCAGCTGCGTGAAAGAAGTGGAATGGGATGAACGTGGTCAAAGCAGATTGATTTTACTTCACATTTTACTTGGATAAAAGTACTGAAATGTTTGAAATAAAATTCGTTACCATCAAATGTAGCTCCAATTTAAGGTTAAACGATGAACCAGAAAGTTGAAAAACATTCATAAATTCATTGAAACTAACAAATTACTTCGCCAAATTGCTAATAATTGATATACAAAGTACGTGTATTCACCTTGTAAATTATACGGAAAAATTCACAAAAGTAGAGAGAGATATTAGAATCATGCATATTCCAAAGTAATACAATGTTTAAATATTCTTTTACATTTACAGAAAAATGTCTATAAAGAATTTGAAACAAGTTAAGAATGTGTCTTCTGATCATGTCTATGTTTTGTTTGGAAATAAAAAAGATTTCTGAAATTAAAATCCGTAATAAAAACGTATTTAAAGTTTTTAGACACGTGCGGTTTATCTACGTACGGATTGGACACAGTATTATGTATCCTAAGTTACACTTTGGTGGTTAATTATCGATTAATTTAATAAATAACAACTTGTTTTAAATCACACAATAGTACAAACTACACAATCAATGCATTTAACATTTACCGTATTTTATTTTGTTAGGTTGTCCAAAGAAAAGATGTCCGAGTTTTTTGTTAAAATGAGTTGGTAAAATATATTCTCCTTATAAAGTGAATAAACATTTTGGGTAAGACTTTAAGTTTTACACTGGAAACATTTTTTGAAGGAAGTAAAATCGTCTCGTGCGACACGCTACATTCCATACATTCTGCACTTCTTATTTTAAGTTAAATGATAACGTATGATTTCATCAAGCAGTTGATTTTATTTTATTTAATGTTGTAGAGCAGCTGTTTTAACACGTAGGTTATGTTACTGTTTTTGTTGTACATTATTAAGTTAAAGTGATATTAGTCAATATTTTTATCAGTTATTGAATATATTATTCTATATTTCATTAAATCTTACTAATTAATTCAATATAATTTTAATGCGTCTATATATATATATATATATATATATATATATATATATATATATATATATATATATATATAATACTTTTATTCCAATTTTTTAATTAAAACTTTCTTAGACGAATCTGCCACTTTTTACGAACTAATTCCAAATAAAGTCTTAAATAAAATTTGTATTCAGTAAATTTGTTAACATCTAATAAAAGTTTTCTAAAAACTACATATTATATTATTCACTACATTAAATATATTCTATTAAAACATCTAAAACTACGTCCTTCACATGAATTATTAACATTTGCCTTCCAGTCCCACTGCTTGCCCCATTGTGAACCTTTTCTCGATTTTAATTTCCTGCTTTCATTGGAAAGCGCACCTCTGATCTTTTATTTTTTTCTCCAACTAATGATTACTTTGATAGTTATTTTTTCTATTTAAATTATTATTTTATTGTAAGTGTTTTAGTGATTCTGAAAAGGAAATATGGATAAATATGTTGTATTTTTGGAAGAAAGGGACTGGTAAAGTTGTGTTTGTCTATCATGTAATTCCTTTGTTTGTATGACACTTCCTTGTTTCATATTTTCTATTATATGAATTAAAAACCTACACAAAAAAACGAATCATACAACGTAAATGATTATAATCTATAATGTTTATTACTGTAAATCTTTGTCCTTTAAAACATTTCCTAAAAGGTTATTGACCTCGGGAAAATGTTGATATTTTTAATAAATACACACATTTATATAGGCATTTTACTGAATACAAATGCGGAATGTTTCATTTACATAACTTTCTGTTTTGAAATAAATTAAAAAAGTTTCAGTTAAATATATATATATTTTAGTATTTTGTTTACTATTTAATTAACTTACTAAAGACATTATCTTTCATTACACAAACAAGTAAATTTAATTAGTAGGCCTACACATAAAAATGTTAAATGTAAATATACAGACAAATTAATAAATTAAGCATAAAAATTCCAATACTTTAAAAAAGAAATACATTTTAAAACAATGTGACAAATAATAAGGTCAGTCTTCTATAAGGTAAATTTATTTTTATAAAAATAGATTATGTATTACTATCCGCTGAGAAGTTTGCAATAACATCAAAATATGCAGACGATATTACTGTAGATCTACATGTTGCCACTACTGGAGACAGTTTTATCAAATTGTAACTTAAGGTAATAGAGAATAATTATGGGGTAACAAACATCGTTGTACTCTACACGATAACGCAATTTAGAAGATCATTTAATGTGTAATAATAATTATTTATTAATAACTCAAGCAATCTAATTTTGAAAAACTTTACGACATCAAAATCTGTTTTTTTCACACTGTGACATATATGGCTTACAGTCGGACAGTTACGAATGTATTTAATTCATGACCACAAAAACAGAGAAAAGATTTTAAGAGACTTTTTCGAAACAGTTGAATAAAGTTTGGTGAAACATAATGGACGCTGAGTTCCTGGTTTTGTACAGTTCCCTCACGCAACTTTCTGAACTTCAAATACGAAATACTGGTTAGGTAATCAATTTTCTTACTTTAAATTATTACTAAAATGCAGGATAATAATAGTGTTGGAAATATAACTACATTGTTAAATAAACGCCTTTATAAAGCAATTGTTCTCACGGTTATACTTCATGTGTTATAGGCTATTAAAGTATAGGTACAACGAATCCATTAAGGATAGATTTGGTTATAAAAATATAATTAAGTTACTATTTATTACGAATATACTGCGGTTGAATTTAATAATAAATACACAAAAACCTCTTAACCACAAACTTTCTTTATTTTACCCTATTATGTACATTTCAGTTACCAAGTAACTATCCTCAGATGGATAACATACAAAGAGCTGAAATGTACATAATAGGGTAAAATAAAGAAAGTTTGTGGTTATGGGGTTTTTGTGTATTTATTAATAATTAAGTTCCCTCTGTAAAATACTTAATTCCACCTTGGACGAGTAGTTCTATATTAATACGTACGTTGCTAATTTACCTAGAAAATCAAGTATTATTAACAAACATTTTTTAAAGTCAATTCTTACTTAGGTCAACAGAAAATCTTTTTATTCTTTTATTAAATAATTACAATTAATGTAAATTAAGTTACATAGCCTATACTTTAAAACAGCTGTTCTACTACATAACCTATAACATAAAATCAGCTGTTTTATGAAATCGTACGTTATTATTTATTTTAATCAAAAAAAGGAACGAAATAACTATATTGCATATTTTGTCTTTTTGTGAAAAGTCTTTTTTCCATATAAAACTAGAATTAATTCATTATTACATTTAATCAATGAATTATAATTTGAAAAAACTATATTAACAATAAGTGTCATCCATTAAAAGTTTAAAAAAAAATGTATTTGAACTTGAGTGCATGAATACAAATATTTTACTAACGATTGAAAATTTGAACTATATATATATATATATATATATATATATATATATATATATATATATATATGTAGGAAGAGTGTGAACTAATAGTAGGAATTGAATAAGCGTGTTTTTCTCAAAAACAAACCTACTTTAACCGGATACTTTCTTACTACATTGTAATAAAGTGTGCTTAAATAGTATTACGGATTAATATAGTCCTCTGTTTTATTAAAGTACGAGATTAATTGTGCCTAAACGTTTATCGTAATATGCTAAGTTCAACCGTTTGGCCTCTTCAATGTTACCGTTAGTAAGGCTATTTAAACCAATTTTTAAAACCAAAATCATCCAACATTTTGTATGTATGTCTTAAACCATTTGTATATAGTTCTAGAGTTAAATAGAGAAACAAACATTTTTACTGTATACATTTTTATGTGTGTTGGTTATGTTTACATTTGTTCATATTTTAACTACTATTTATGCTTTGCAACACCTACAAATTTCGTTTCTTGCTTATAGAGTATTTTTAAGTAATATATGTGAAAAAATAGGAGTTAGCGACCACTTACCCAAGTATTACGAATTTTATAAAATGAACAAAAGTCGGAAACACAGTTTTAGTAACTCGTCTAAAAACTTTCAAAAAATTGAATTACCTATAGGAGTTAGTTGTCAGACATCGTAGAATTACATCTAAACTTCAAGTTTTAAAGAGATTTTTAAAATGTTCAATGGCCAGTGATAACATCCATGTTGTGATGTAATTACAGAGTTGGCCGCATATTTACGAATGTGTAAGTTAATGCACAGCTGTTAATAAATCGCCGTCGGTTAACTCACGTACGTACGTCCTAGCTGGGCGGGAGGTTGCAGTACGTGAGTGATGAAAAGCACGTGACATGTTAGTTTTATGTCTCTAAGTGTGAATGTTTGAAGGGCAATTGTAAGTCTACAAAGCTGTAGTGGTACTTGGTCACTAGACACAACATGATCGTATTTTTCTATAAGGAATATTTATAATTATTATGTTGCAACATTTTAATATAATGACATGCCGAACTTATGGTTAAAAATAATTTATAAAAAAAACCTACAGAGACAAAACGTTTTCGAAATCATTAGGCTGTATTCATCTTCGAAAATCTTCTATATTTCAGTAAGTTTTTTAAAATAAATTTTCTCAATTTTAAGTTAAACAAGTCGATAGTTACTAAGTCTCAAATTCAATTAAAGTTTGTTGCTTTCGACGAAGTTAACTTTAAAAATGTTTATAACAATTAAAGTTGATAGTAAGAAACAAAGAGATTAAATTGAGTAACTATGAAACATTTCAATTTAAAAACCATAAAATAATGTTTAAATAACAAATTACATCATTATTTTCTAGTATAATGGGATGCACTTGGTAGCGTTGAAAGCATGATCCACGATGAGACAAGCAATTCATGATTCATGTTTACATTTCATGTCCAAGAATGAGAATTAACTATTACCCTCACGATTTCTAGCTTAAGCAGTGACACGCATGTACCGGAAACTGACGTTGGTAAATGTTTTGATAAAATATGTAAAAGTCTTTAGTTGTTTATTTATGTTAAACAAATATTTGTGTATATTTTTTAATATAAAATCAAATATATTAGGTTTTCGTATTGTTTGCTTGCTGCAGTAGAGTGACTAGTTGGTTTTGAATTAATGAAAAACTGTACGATAGACAATGCAGTGCAATTAAGACATTTTACACATACTTACTCACATTTGTGTAGGGAAATTGTGCTTATTAGAATAGCGTTCAAAAAGTGTTGGTAGGCAGAATGGAAGTCAGCCCGACGGAAAGGAACAAGTGTCTGTAACCACATGTTTGTGTTCAAAGGTACGGTCCTGTATGCCTGCTACGGTCATCTTTAGGCATGAATAAAAGGTCCATTACTCACGCACCTGGACCAAACTACCCAGATAGTATATCTGACGGTGCGTAAAACTGAACTTCTTGGAAAGTTCTAGTTTTTCGTGTAGTTCTGAAACTTTGAGCAAGCACTCGTCATAGGTGTGGGCTTTGAAAGGTTCAGGTCTTACAGTGAGGTCATGGGACTGTTACATATCGGTAACTCAGGATTGTGACAGAAAGCCCTCTGTATTTAGGATGACCTTGAGTGCCAGAGTCATAGGTTTGAGGTCGGATTAGAGGGAATGCTTGGTTATCTTGAGCTGGAAAGCGGTCAATCATTTATCCAGTTCGTTGGAGTACTTTCAAGACTGTATGGATGCAGAGTAAATAGCAAGACAGGTTCCTCAACTCTTTTCTTTTATAACGGGTTGAATTAATTTCTGTATGTTTCATCTACTCTAAATAAAGTGGAATATTAAAATATTTCGAAATATTATTCGTGGCTCTGGAAGTGACGTGAAGTGTGTACGATGCTTCAGGTGGTTTACACAAACCTCCGCGATGTTATTCTTGCAGCAGACCTGTAACTAGAATAGAGTTAAGACATCAAACAACCAAGAACTCTTCAAATTGTTATGAAGTATTAAATAAATGTTCAAGTATATGGTTAAATCCTAGCTGGTTTCTTATCGTCTCCAACTGTAACTGTTATTGATGCAGAGAGATCTATTACAAAAAGTATTTTACAATCTGTACTTCAGCATAAATGAAAGGTTTCACCATAAATCGGAAATTAAAATTTCGACGTGAAATTCTGAATTTTAAACTGTGAATGAAGGTGTTCACTCTAATACCAAACCTACCTTCTTAGATATCTTCACTTGATCACAGAACCATCTTATTAGTTACTCGATCACATCTTCTCAGTTACCTTAACCGAATTATAAAGTCGCTTCTTAGCTCTATTCACTCGAACACAGTTATCTTAGTTTTATTAGTTATATTCACACGCCATCTTCTTAGTTATCTTTACTCCAATACAAAACTTTCACTACACTTTCGAACTTATCATCTTTCGATCACAGAGTCTCTTCTTAGTTTACTCGATCACAGAGCCATCTTTTAGTTAACTTCACTGAGAAATCTTCTTGGTTAGCTTCATTCGATCACAGGTTCATGTTCCTAGTTATCTTTTTTACTCGATTACAGGTACAAGTTCTTATTTATCTGTACTCGATTACAGAGTCATTTTCTTAGTTATTTCTCTCAATTATAAAGCTACTTCTTAATAACAATAACTAGATCACAGATCCGTTTTCTTAGCTATCTGTACTCGATCGCAGAGCAAAGATGTTGTTGGTTATCTTCAACCAATTGTAAATGTTTTTCAGTTACATTCAATCGATCACATATCCGTTTCTAGCTATCTTTATTCTGTCAAAGAGTTGCTTTTGTTACTTGCAATCACTTGAATACAGAGCTGTCCTTAGTTCTTCTGATCCATCTATTCACAAATATCTAACAAGAATACCAAATTTTCCATTACTAAAATTATCTGCAAGTGAAAGAAAACAATAAATAAATTTATCTTCCTAACGTCTAATTTATATTTTGCAAAAAACAGGAACAAAAATCGCTTATTTTTTTGGTTATTCTTCCGTTTTTAAGACCGCATGTGGATCAGATATTTCCCTCAATTTCAACAAAATAAGAGGTTGTAGAAGAATTTATGTGCAATTGTTGAGAGGTTTAGAGAAGTCAGGTAAATTTTTATAAATTTTGTATTTTCGTTTATAAAGTTTCGCGACAGTTTTTTAGTGAGATTCATAGGCTAAACCATCAGAATAAATTATGGAGAATTAAATTAAACTGATGAAAATATTCTTATTTTCTAATATTTTAATGGATACAAATATTTTTAAATTCATTTCATATTGTTTAAGACAAATAGTATAATTGAACGATTAAATTAAACTCAAATTTAATAATTACTGTCAATTTTAAAATTCCAGTAAAACATAACATTACATGAGACAATCCATTTTTACAGGAGAATAAACCTTCTAGTTTCCTTATTTTGTAAACTCAATACTGATTGAAAAGTGTTTTCTTTAACTTTGTTATATTTATTATAGATAATTATATTTAATTAACAGATTCACTAAGTTTCCTTAATAAATTGTATCCGTTAATATTTTAGCCCTAATATGAGTCTTAATAGTCCCTATTAGGATTTATTTATAAAGTAAAGTTAGGCACATTATACAGGAAACAATTCTTTCCTAAGGACTCCCTTAAGGCAGAGATTGGCGGTAAATATGAGCCTATATATTTATGAATGCCGCTCACGGATGTAAATGCAGGCCATAACTGTCTCAGAGTACCACAGAGACAATCTATTACAATTAAACCCACGAAGATTCTTCGTCGCTGATGACAACCCGAGGCTTTATAGCCACTATGTGACTTAACTGTTACTATTAATCTATGTTAGATGAAAATTTATAAACGGTTATTTTAGTCATATGTTGTGTACAGGGTTTCCGACGTCGTTTATGCTTTTAGTACTGTGTATATTAAAATGGTAGTGTTTTCATCATAGGTTTACGTAAAACAAAATATATAAAATGTAGACATGTAATATGACACGTACATTTAAGCAAAAATTGAGAAATAAAATAAAAATTACATAAAAACCACCTGATCTATAGAAATATATTAGAATGTTATACTTGTCTATAGTATTACTTACTTACTTTTATCATTGAGGGTGGCCTTTTCGGAAGATGTGTCCCATTGTCAATTAAGATCGTAATATGAAAATGAAAAAAGCCAATTTTTAAAACTGAAAAGAGTTATTCTATAAGTGTCACTTACAGCTGTGGCGAATGATTCGTATCCGAAACGGCCTGAGTTCAAAATGGCATCATCTCCTGAGACGACCATCTTAATACAACATAGGCGTAGGCCTAATTGGTACTTTTAGAAAAGTGTTTAAATGCGTAAATATAAGTGAAAAACTTCATTAACGTATGACTAATAAAAACCTATTTCTGGTCGCAAGGAGAAAGCATCCAGACCATCCACACATGGTATATTCCTTAAATTTCGCGAAATTCATCTAGTAGAACTATTATTGCTTACGAATGGCTGGAAATGTTTGTAAATACATTCAAGATTAATGTAGGGTTATAAAACTCTCTGGTAGATGATGTAGGGGTATTATGACATCGCGTATGCATGGACGTGTAGCTACACTCTACAAGAGTCCTAGAGAGGTGGCTACGCGTTATATTCCTTTGTAAAAACAAGGGTAAATGTAATTGGGGTGATAGTTAAAGGAAATAATTATCCTCTTCGTAAGTGCTAATTAATACTGGTAAATTAATAACCAGTTGATTATCTCCTACCTAAACTCCTACTGGGGATAGGGATAAATTGTGAAATCGCATGAGCAGGGCCGCATAGTTGAAGTAGTCTTGCTCTCCTCCCAACTGGAGTGAAAATAGGTGGCTACCCGATACTAGGGTGACATAATGTAGTAAATATATCTGAGTATATGCGCGTGCGAGCGAGTGGGTTTGTGGGAAGGGATAGGGATAGGAAACCGAAACCACTAGACTGATATATTATTACAACAAATGTAGTAATGATTCTTTATTTGTGGGGGGGGGGTATTTATTTTTTTTATTTCAGTTCTTACGTTTGGGCAAAGTCTATATTTTTTAAACATATTGCAATCTCCATTTTTCAAATATAAATGGATTGATACTATGAGGATGTTTATTTAACTGATAATATAAAATAATGTATTAATCTTTTTTACAGACATTAAGGTACTTTAAACAAGTTCACAGCTTGTAGATTTATAATTTACAAGAAGAAATTTATATTTTACAGACTGTGTAGATTCACCATTCTAAAGATGAGGTTATTTCAGGGAAGTATCCCTGGCCGCAGTAACCATAATTTTCCCTCTACTATACCAGTTGAGCTTCAGTAACTACCTGAGACCTAACTGTAACCCACCCTTATTACACACCCCTGGGGAGAGAGTAGAGTTACATAAGGAGAAACAAGGGTAGGTGTGTGTTTCTGCCTTAATTATGATCGCACACAGAGTTCTTATGACACAAATGAGAACTTTATAAAACTTGAACTATTTTCATATGTATCAGTTTAAATAACAATGCTGCTGTTATGTAGGAAAAATGGTTACAAGAAAAGTTTTAAAACAATTTTTTCAAATACGAAATCAACAAATTGTTAAGAAAAATTGTAAATTTTTGTAAGATGATTCATTGACCTACTTTCTATAATACAATATAAAAATAACAACAAGCAATACATTTGTAGATTTATAGTCCATAACTATCGGCGAAACCTTGTATGTGATTCCTTTACCTGTTATGCTCGACATCCCCATTCGATTTTAATAAAAGCCATCTGGGGGCAAACTACTGAAATTACCTTCTATCATGACGTGGATTGTCTGACTAACAATAATGGCATTAAAAATGATTTTACCTAATCCGTTTTGAATACCGTAAACAAAACGCCGCACGCCTGTGCCTTGGTGGAATGATGAATGGTCAGAAGTCCTCCATTTATGACGAAGAGCTTTAAGGAGATTTAAGTGAGAATCAACTAGTAAAAACCTTCAGGAATATAAAATTATCCATGCGAAAGAGCAGTAGGTATTTAGGCTTAGTATAATGAATTCCTGGGCGCAGTACATTAGAACAAATAGACGAACAACTCAATCCTCCACAGTATGGAGATAATTAAGATCAGTTTGTGGTTCTTCCATTCCATTACCAGCCACAGAAGATTGATCACAAACAGTACTGATATTGTTAATGTACTGGGAACATTATTTTCAAATTTCTGTTCTACTGCAGCATATAGTACAAAACTCCAAACATATAAACTGAAGGAAGAAGCAATACCTTTTACTGTTAGGTTATGTGGAGATTCTCCTTTCTCTATAGGAGTATTCAAGTCAGCTCTTGTGTCAACGAAGGATTCTGCACCAGGTCCTGATTCCATTGTATACTCCATGTTTAAACATCTACCATCATTGGTGAAATTCGTCCTCCTTCAAACACACAATCGTTTGTTCGAGGAGCTGTCTCTCCCCAATGCACGGTTAGAAGCTACTGTAATTTCTGTTTTAAAGCTAGGTACAGACAAAACGTTAGTTTTCTTGTTGAAGATGGGGAGTCTGTCCTTTCAAGATGAGGTCAGATGCTAAAAATTTCCTAAATTTCTGGTCTTTGAAGCAAAACTTAAACATCCGCCATTCAACACAACCTTTACCAATTAATGACTTGGGGAACTTATAATTGAAGTAAATTACCTTCTAGTCTAACATTACTTAATGGGATCGAAAACGATTTGTGTCAATAAGTTCTTCAAAAACATATTTAAATTTATCGTTAATTTTTTAAGTTGAAAAAATATAGTTTTTTGGTTTGGTTTATCGTAGTGTAGTTTTTTGAAAATATGTTTTTTTCTTGGTTGATGGGGACCCACTTCTTTGAGCTCACAATATGAAATTACTGACGAAATGTAATAAAAAAAGGTATAGTTAATTCACAGACTTATAGCACAAACAGTAGAAAATAGCTATGTACATTCCTTTTGAGAATATTTATATTTTGTAAAGTACTTAATCCCAATTGTTATGTTGTACATGACTTCAACATAAATTTACGCGATTGTACGTTGATTTCTTAAGCTCTTACCGGTAGAAAGCAACAATAAAGACACCGCACCGGTGAAGCACGACCGAGCTGTGTTTCCAGATGTGCGGCAAGCAGATAGCAATCGGAAAGCGGTCTCGAACACAAACTATATTGGTATTCAACGGTTGTAGTTTCCCTGTGGTAATTCAATTAGAAGAATTAACCATTCAAATCGCAGCCACTGGCGATGACAAGCTCAGATTGTTTTTGTATGGCGGCACTGCTTTCACGAGTCAATTGTGTTTAATTCTGATGGAAATAAGGAGGAATATTTTGAATGCGTGAGGAAGTGTGAAGTCTTGGAAATGGTTGGTTCCCTGTTTGGAATACGTCAGTGGGAGTTTGCTTAAGTTATTTTTTTATCAGCTTAAACTAGAGAAATAAATTACAGTAACGTTTTTCAGGATTAGGGAGGCCCCTTTATTATAACATAGCCTATAGTGAAGAATTGGAAATAATTATTATAATACATAGGATTAGGATCGGGACAGTTATTTGCTCTGGTACATAGAGGAGGATCACGCGTTCAGGTAGCGTAATGTACTTTTTATCCTGTTCATAGTGAGACATGAATCCATCCTTCCGCTATTCACGTGTTTGTAGTTTTAAGGGCGATCAGACAGTAAAACTACTATTGCCTATGAAGTATAAGAAAGGATTGTGAATATAGGAAGGAGTATAAAACCCTATGGTAGAGGTTATAAGAGGATCATGGGGTCACGTGTACAGGGTCACGTGACGTAGGCTAGAGACCTACTCTCTATCGAGGTCATAAAGCGTTGTCTAATGGATACACCGTCTTATAAGAATGAAGAGAAGGTATGGTAGACGGAAATAGGTAAGAACTAAGTGTTCACCATAACACGTCACTAGTACTGAAAGGAGCGGAAAATTTTGGGATCAAATGAACTCGATCGCTCACCTGAGTATACTACTTTCTAACTGAGTACAAAGAGATATCTACTTGTTAGACGGATGAAAATAAATTCATAAGTAATTCTTTGAGATTGTCTGCTGTTTGTAAACAATGTATGTATTGCGAGTCGAGATTCGAGAACGATTAATTAAATGCTCTCATTTTTAAGCTTATTTATGTGACTTACTTCCATTCTTCTATATCTTTGTATATACCTGGACACTATAATCTGGAAACTAGGGTTTACTCATTAAGACAAATTTAGGAGGGATATTTTAAAGACATATTTACAAAATTGACTTAAATTCTATTCTAGTAAAGTGAAGTTAAACGAAATAGGAATATCATTGTTTTTGCAAAGTTTGTAGCTGGACAGTCGCCCGTGTATTCTTTGATTTACACACGTAGCTGGAAAATAATATTTTGATGCAAGATGAATCAATGTTGGATTGTTCTGAATACCTACTTTAAAAACAATGTGTTGTTACTTAGTGGATGTACGTGAAGAGAAAACACTTTATGGTATAATTATAAAAAATAATAATGAATCTCACTTTATTGAGTTATTTCGGAACAAGTATTTTATTGTTTCTTCATTCTTAGGTGAATATTCGAATATGCGACCCAGTGCACCCAATGACACTTGCCCCAATAGTGAAATGTGACAGTTGCGCTCAAATTTCCCCAAATATATAACTGCGTTTGGGAGACCCACATTATTTCCTGTATTAAGTACGAATATGGTTCCCATCACACTTTACTCAAGCTTTGGACCGGATAAGTGATAGAAAACCAGTGTTTTCATCATTTTGGAAAACTAGTTTTCTATCATTTAGGCGTGTCTAAAATCAGCTAATATTTTTTACTTTTTTAAAACATTGTATATCATCTTAATTTCTTTTTTCGTTATTTAATGTTATTAATGTTTTTTTGTTTTTTTCTAATGAACTTTTCTAACGAACTATTTACAAATATTGTCTTAATTTTTAGCGATCTTCAGTTTGAACTAAGTCTAATTTTTGTAAGTAGGCCAGAGTCCAAAGACACGTCCTTATGTCACTAGGTTCTTCTTACTTCTTGATTGTTTTTTACTAATTACCTCTCTTGGCCAGTTTAATATAAATGTATGTGCATTTTCTCCTCCAAGGTTTAATGTATCCTCATGTATAGCATTTCCTGCTTTAGTTTTGAAACAGCTAATCAATTCTAGGATTAGGTCCATGACGAGGTGTTGTTCAGTCTGTTGTTCCATCCTTAAACAGCATTAATGCAAATGCCACTTGGCGTAATGGGTGCACCTGAGGCGACACCGAATTTTCGTCTGGAAAAGTTATTAAATTTAACAGTGAAAAAACATTTTTAGCTAATTGAATTTTGTATTCAAACATTATATAACTATAATGTTTTTTTTTTATATAGGTTCGTCGTAGCTAGAATTAGCTGTAGTTTGAGGTTTGTCATTCATATCCGTAGGTGGTATATGCAACGGAATTATATGCATCTTTTAGATCAATATATACAAAAGGCACCTTCTCATCTCGCCCAAAAGAGATTTGTAAAACTGCATTAGAAACTACAACATACGTTACTTTGAGGAAGTAAAAAAAATATAATTTTCAACGACACAGAATACATACAGGTCTTCTGAAGACAGAGCACTGTAGAGATAGAGGTTTAAAGACTATAACTTCTACAGGACCATTCAACACAGTTTAAAACTTGGGTGGCAATCAACGCCTCCCCACGGGTGAAAAAATTTAGCCAATCCCTCGTTTCACGAGCGGCTACGTTTTCACCTCACAGACTTTCCCACTCTGCTTGTCAGTAAGGGAACAGAACCCCGCACCCTCCCCCCTTCTACTCCCTTGCCTGTTTCAGAGTTTGGAATATTTGTTCTGCGGTTGGCGAGTTCTACAAAATACTTTATAATTATGCATAGTAAACAATGCGCACAATTTACGTAACACATCAGCCGAACCTTGTTCGCGATATCGCTTGTCCCATTATCTAATGTGTAAACAGGAAACTAATTAGTGGTTTTGATTGAATTCTATATTATTTGCCAAATCATTGATTGTAAAATTGACAGCGATAGTGGTATTTGAAACTAGAATTATGTTAACGTGTTTCCAAAGTATGTTATCAAAACATAGTTTTAACCAAATCGGAAACATTTACTCAGATAGAATGTGGTTTTCCCATTTTAGAAATCCAGAAGTAACTTCTTATTAATATGTTAAAATAATATTCTTATGATTTAATGCTTCCAAGCACGACTGAACTAAATCGAATGGCTTACTTTAACCACACAGCGTCTAATGGCAGAAACAGTTTGGCAGGCTTCGAGCATTCAATAGCCAACACCTCATAACAAACAACATTTTGAGGTTTTTGCACACTTACATTACTACTCTAAGTGAAGCCGAATTACGAATACAATTTCTGCCGTTTCACCTTTCATCAGAGTGGGACATCTTTACCTTCGACACGTACCACTACGCCCGGTTTTTCGTACGCTTCTCTGTGTTTACTATTTTTATTTTTCAGAATCGCAGTTAGAAGCCACCGATATTTTTGTATGGCAAATATCCACAAATTATAAAGTGAATTAAGTTATAAACGCACAACAAATATTTTGTGATTATTTTCCGCCATATACAGATATTATAGTGAGTAGCCACGAATTACTTATGAGCAAGAGAAGTGGCATTGAGTAATATTTAAATATTTAGGCCGTTGTCCGAATCTGTCAAAAAAAAGGGAAAAAGTAAGAGTTGCTATCAGAGATTTATTATTATATGTTTTGTCCACTAGTGACAAAACCAAGCATTCCAACTTGTCTCAAGACAGCTGTATCATCTTTTCGAAATTCCCGCCTCCTGGAAACAATATTAGGCCTACTTACTAATTGGATATTGCCAGTCCCGTCGGCAAATATTTTATACCTACAATCTTAAATTTCTTATTGAATATATTTTTAAATAATCAGTGTCATTTAAATAATTTACTTTTTTAAAAGTCAGTCATTTAAAATCATACCTTTTAAACTGTCTAATCATCAAAAACCACAGGTGATCCTCCACCACAAACTCCGAAAATGTGCTCTTTACTAAATAATACTGAATGATATTAAATATTTTGTTCATAAAAAGGAACATGTTTCACAACGCCTCTTCATTTTGGACTGGAAAGTTGGGAATGCTTCAACTCTCTTCTAACGTGTCTTACTGTTCTGCACACAAAAATCAGTACAATCCTAAAATACTAATGTATATGATACTAAAGTATAAGTTTACTTTAATAATCATGTATTGTACAATATTTTTTCATTTATTTTTCATAATAAAAAATAAGAAGTTATTTTTATAATTTGTTGGATTTCTACTTTATAAAGATCCTATTCCCTTTTGTCGAGATACCGAACAAATTGATCTACAACAAAACCAGGAAATGCTCACATCAGAGTGTTTTTGTAAAAGCTGTCAATCACTCCGCTTAATGGTGTTAATGCAGTTAGATGTTGCCAAAGTTTACAAAAAAAGTGCACTTTAGTCCATTATTGAACTGATCTCATGACTTCAAGGCTGGTTGAAAAATAACTCGGTAACTTGAAACCGATACAAGCGTAGGACGGTTCTCTATTACCTACAATATTGTCGGCACTGTAAGGTAAATAAGTACTATAGATTCTTTTACATGTAGCGAGTGCATTACGGACGTTGAGTGCATAGATCGAGGGGCTATTTACGACAATTTTAATCAGGCTGACTGGTTATACAAAGTTTCATTCTTCGAGTAAATTTATTGATTGGAATTACTTTAATTATGTATATACTATTATGTACTGTTTATCTAATTATGTATATACTAATATGTACTGTTTATCTAATTATGTATATACTAATATGTACTGTTTATCTAATTATGTATATACTAATATGTACTGTTTATCTAATTATGTATATACTAATATGTACTGTTTATCTAATTATGTATATACTAATATGTACTGTTTATCTAATTATGTATATACTAATATGTACTGTTTATCTAATTATGTATATACTAATATGTACTGTTTATCTAATTATGTATATGCTAATATGTACTGTTTATCTAATTATGTATATACTAATATGTACTGTTTATCTAATTATGTATATACTAATATGTACTGTTTATCTAATTATGTATATACTAATATGTACTGTTTATCTAATTATGTATATACTATTATGTACTGTTTATCTAATTATGTATATACTAACATGTACTGTTTATCTAATTATGTATATACTAACATGTACTGTTTATCTAATTATGTATATACTAACATGTACTGTTTATCTAATTATGTATATACTAATATGTACTGTTTATCTAATTATGTATATACTAATATGTACTGTTTATCTAATTATGTATATACTAATATGTAGTGTTTATCTAATTATGTATATACTAATATGTACTGTTTATCTAATTATGTATATACTAATATGTACTGTTTATCTAATTATGTATATACTAATATGTACTGTTTATCTAATTATGTATATACTAATATGTACTGTTTATCTAATTATGTATATACTAATATGTACTGTTTATCTAATTATGTATATACTATTATGTACTGTTTATCTAATTGTGTATATACTAATATGTACTGTTTATCTAATTATGTATATACTAATATGTACTGTTTATCTAATTATGTATATACTAATATGTACTGTTTATCTAATTATGTAGATACTATTATGTACTGTTTATCTAATTATGTATGATTTTTCAAGTATGGGAGAAGGGAATCTTATACTCTCGAAAGACGTGAAGATAAAAGTAACTTGATTATAAAAGAATTTAATCATTTTCGTTTATTTAGAAATTGCACGAGCTCTTAAATTCTAGTATTAAGAAAATTAAATATTAGTATGATTAGTATTTATTTATTTAGTATTTATTTATATTAGTATTTATACTAGTATTATATTAGTATTAAATATAAGTCTAATAGGGAGTTAAAACATTCTAGTTTTTAATAGAGACAGAAGAAAATTATTCTCTAGTATCTTATAAAAGGCAGACTAGAAATATAAAGATACATGAAAATTCTAACTAATTAGTTGTCGTTTATTATCGTACAAGACTTATTTATCGGTCAAATGTTGGTCAACGTTTTAAAAACATTTACTCTGAACTTTTTAAAAGAAAAATGTCTTATATGATACTATATGAACTACTATAGTTTTGTATCTGGTATCCTATCGTGCAGCATCTACCATAATATATTTGTCCGAGTAGAAATCCTACCCATTCTTTACTCGTTTAGAAAGTTTAGAGGTAGTGGGGTAAATTCTTTTTGCAACAATCAGACAGAAGACAATAATTCCCGGTGGGAAGGAACGGCTTGTGAACACTGTTAAGATTAAGGTAAGAATGTCCTGGGCTGGAATACAGTAGTTTAATTATAATGGGTCGGTTGGGCAACGTCGTATTCCCGAGGTAGCTTGCTCGCTATTGGAGATATGTTACGAGATATTACAGAGATATGTTACGCCTGAAATAGAAAAAACTAAAAGTGCTTGCAAAGAAATATTCCACAATTCCTAATAATAAGGCTACACTATATTTAAAAAAAGATATTCTACACTTTCCAATTAAAGATTTTTTGCCTCTTTTATTAAAGATTTCCCCTTTCGATCTATAATAAATTTATTCAATTTGTTTTTATATGTTATTCAAACTAGGAAGCGCTCTAGAAAACAAGGAGACCTCCACACACTCACTCGCGCTGAGCCGTCCCGACGGCCTATGAGATGTCCCCTACTGGGTTTTTAAAATAAATAAAACTTTTTAAACTGCAACATTTGTGGAATATTTAACAGTAGCATTTTTGGATTCTTATTATTCCATAAAAAAGACGCCATGCACGACGTAGTTATGTTACCCCTAAAGATAATAGAAAATGTAAATGCCATTAAATATCGATTAATAACTTTACACTAGTTTATAACTACCCGAAATTACTGAGAATAAAAATTAACTAAATGTAACAGTTTAAAAACCTTTTTTTTTTGCAGACTAAGGGTCTACATATAAGAGTCACACATAGGTAAAAGGCTTACTAGGCGATTAATGGAAACCCATTGGCAGTAGGTAGGCAGGCCAGCAGGTGTGAGTGAGTGCAAGCGTTGAGTAGCAAGGGTCACTTAATTGTCACTTAAACAAAACAACAAACAAAATAGCCCGAAAATTTCAAAAAATAGGATACATAATAGCATACAAAACTAATAACAAGTTACAATACAAAATACAACACAACAACAACAACAAAGATAAACTACAAGCACCAGGCATATACAAACTGAACTGCGACGAATGTAAAAAATTCTACATTGGACAAACAGGTCGCAGCTTTACGCAAAGAGTCGAAGAACACAAACAGAACACCAATTTACAATCACATAAAAGAAACAGGACACAAATACACAGACATTTACCATAACCTAGAAATCCTACACAACAAAAAAAAAGAACTACATCTCAACACACTAAAACAATATGAAATTTACAGACACACAAAAACACAAAGTACAAACATATTAAACGAACAAACACAATACAAATCTCACGTACTCTTTGATACTATCGAAAACCTACATTTAAAACCGACGCTTGACCCGAAATCTCCAAGCAGAAGACACTGATGAAGACCGGCACATAGCCATCGAAAAAGTTCTGTCTCAGTAAGTTTTAACAAATATACAAAATTTAAAGTTTTGATAGTCATAAACTATTGTTTAAGTGAATAACTCTATTAAAGCTTTGATGTTTCCATGAGTTCTAAAATGTATTTATATTAACCAATTTATTCAATGTTAAATTATAAAAGAATTTCATCACCTTTTCCCTCCTTGTTCCATATATATATATATATATATATATATATATATATATATATATATATATATATAACAATTTGGTTTTCCGCTGACATCAACAATTCTTTATTTCGTAGTTCGTATAAAAGATAAAGTTCTCTTTTATAGATAAGTTTCAGTTGAAAATAATTGCCAAGTTATTTCCTATACAAGTTTATAGTTGTCACTAATTTTTATATGTTGTATTTACTAAATAAATATTTTATTTAATAAAAGTAATTTTTTATAAACTGACTATACAGTAATTTATTATAATAATTTTTTATATTTTCGTTTGAAATATATTCCGAACAAAAACCTTCTAAAAATGTTTTGAAACACTCATCACGTTCTTCGATAATGATCGCCAACAACCACTGAGAGATATTTTAAACACAATTTTTTATTCCCCGACAAAACAAGCAAGCTTCTTGCACCGGATTTTCCCTCAAATTACTTTCTTTTTATATTCTGCGAGAAATAGGAAAGAGAAATAAGCTTTTTGCCTAAAATTCGATCCCTTTGACGTAATATTCTCCTGAACATGTTTGAATGCTCACATTTATCCGGCTTAGATTAACTTTGGATCTCTAGATCAAAGGTTGCTCATGCTATACGTAGCAACAAAATAAGATAGCACTCTCCGTAAATACGGTTTACAGAAGGATAAACTTCTCCCCCTCAGTAATGGGCTGACAAAATTATATAGAAAAATGTAGATGTAGAAGTAGATAAACCAGGCTCACGCATTCGTTTGAGCGAGCCGGCTTCGTATGTCTATTTCTCATATAAGATGTATTCAGTCAGTTGCCTTTATTTCATTGTGATATTCCTTACAAAGTGTGTCTTACTGAGTTTACATTCCTTTTGCATTTATTTGAAAATTTGTTACTTATTAAATTATATCTTATCTTCAAAATAATTTTTTAAAATAATAAATCGTAACTCTATTGAAGTTACATTTTTTTAAAATTTAAACTATTATGAATGATTTAGGTTTGTTTTTTTTATTATGTAGGTTTTATTTTGATCACTAATTACAATATTATTAATTTTAATTATTTTTTAAAATAATAACAGAATAAATGGATAACTTACGTACAGCACAACACAAAAACTGCTAAATTTAAAAATTAAGAGATATTAGGCCAACTGATTCACAATTCAGATTAAATTTTTATTTTATTTTTTCACCATCTGATTCTCGGATTTATGAAAAAGTTTATTTTCTAAAGATTCTGTAGAAAAGTTAAGCCCTTTTGGAGCACGTTGTTGGACAGTTACCGTACAGTTAACGAAATTGAATTCAAAAGCGATCTGCATAGTTAATGTTATACAGAAAATTATGAGAATTTCATTTTGTAAAACTGGTATCTCTATAACGCAACGGACAGTACACTGTATGAGTTAAAGAGAAATAACCGTTACAAGAAGAATTGTGTGCATAATTTCAACGCATATGGGGTGTAAAAAAAAGATTTACACTAAAATTTAGAATAATTTTTGTAAAAAAATGATGTAAGAAAGATAAATACATTTTTTGTTTACATTTGGGGTATTGTAGTTGTGTCAAATTTATTGGTCATTAAATGTCGGAAAAGACAAAACTAGCATTTTTAACAAACCTTAATATTAAATTATGTTAATCAAGCAAATGACAAAAAGTTAGAAGTAATAGTTTTGTCGTGCGCAGTCATGCAGTGCAGTTCTTTTGGGATAAGTTACTTCAGCCTTCGGGATCATTAAACTAAGAAAGTTTCCTTGGTTTGCGCAAAGTCCTGGGTAGGTAAAAAGCCCAGTCGGCGCCGACCCTACACATTGTTTACTGCTTACTCGCAACACGGCTTTCTTATTAATTATTGCCTAAAACACTTCTAGGAAAAGGGTGACCTTTTAATCCCCAGTGTTAAAGTGAAATAACACGTACCATGGCTTTATAAAGTGTGCAATAAACTAAGACCCAATGTTGGAGAAACTACTGGCAAGACGATGTGGGAAAATATTGTAAGGCTAAGTGGCTGAATAAAAACAACTTGTATTTTTAAAGAAACGAAGAATCCCTTGTTATTGATTAATAATATTTGTTATTATTATTAATACTTAGACCTCCCTTTATTATAGCTTAATTTATTCATTACTTTCTTAAATCATTTATTCATACATTCAATACAATTTATTCAATTACCTATTTATATTTTGGTGGAATACTTTAAAGAAAATATTTATGAAAATGTTTTAAGGGTGATGTAACAACCAGTCTTAATTGAGAACTCCAAAATAAATAGTTGAATAAAAAATAAATAATACGACATCTACATGTAAAACATTAAACACTTACAAAAAATTAAAACGCAACATGAAAATGTAAAAAAAGGCTAAACTTCAAGTGTTTAAACGATTTACTAGATAATCTGAGGTGAAAGTACTATCAGCGAACGAGGGTGTCCGAGGCGGTGTCCGAGTGAGGTGTCACGCTACCGGGAACTGACGTAGTGATGCCGCACAAGGATCTACAGCTACACCATTTGCCTTTATAAAATCATATCTGAAGCAAGTAAGCCCAATGCTGTACTTACAGAGCGGCCATCAAAGCTGTTTTATAGAGTTACAGTTGCAAGTAAACTTTGTACTAGTTAAATCACATCAACAATTTACCTGCAAAGATAAAATTCTGAAATTGATGAAATATTATCTAACAATCACATTTCCTCCGAAGAATATAAACTATTTTTTTTCCAGAAATAAATATTTTGTGTTTTAATTTCACATTCCAGTAAAAGCATCAAATCATGGTTTAAAAAGTAGTATTTAATAGTCAATAATGACCATAAAACAAGAATGTTGTCATCCAATTGTCCGCAGTACTTTTTGTCTTTCCGATCACCTTGAAACCTGAGTGGACGCACGTTAGAAAATCCCGCATGATCTTATTTCTACGCCTACTAAAGCGTGCGAGATGGGAACCTAACTTACTACATGTGGGTGATTTCAAAAGACAATTTCACAATTATTGTCATCTGATCTGTCTACATTATGAACTCTTTATTATTCCCCCGTTTTCCGCCTTTATTGAGTTAGGTCACCTCAGTATAATCTCTTTTCTTCATTCTGTGACTTCATATCGTCTACTTCGGTTTTATTTAATTTCCCAGCACTACATGCAACACTCACATATCCAATACACACACACACACACACACACACACACACACACACACACACACACACACACACACACACACACACACACACACACACACACACACACACACACACACACACACACAACACATTCAGATACAGATAGATAGTTAGAAAGGTAGATAGATACATAGAGAGAAAGAGAGAAAGAAAGAGAGAGAGAG
Source organism: Prosapia bicincta (assembly GCA_036971475.1). Taxonomy (NCBI): domain Eukaryota; kingdom Metazoa; phylum Arthropoda; class Insecta; order Hemiptera; family Cercopidae; genus Prosapia; species Prosapia bicincta. The sequence goes on from JBAIZL010000001.1 coordinate 375,484,688, forward strand.
AGAGGGGGAGAGAGAGAGAGAGAGAGAGGGGAGGAGGGAGAGAGAGAGAGAGAGACAACTACTTATTCTATTTTGGGTGGGGATATATAATCAAATTATCAGTCTCAAACATTTATTTCTATAAAGACAGTAAGGCCTGTTCCTTTATTAGGTCAGTTGCCGGATAGATCTTTATATAATGTAAGATGGCACTCAGATGGCCTTAAAACTGATACCGGTTTCGAGAAGTTGCAAAAGATATCTAACCAAATACCATTGTTTCTTTAGGATAGTTAGACTTTATTACTGTCCTCAGAAACCAAAATGTCACTTAAAAATATCGTTGGACACGTACGAAAACTCGAGAAAACAAAAAATCTTTACTTCGAAAGAGGTGTAAGAAATTGGTACAGGTAAGCATAATTAAAACAGTTTTCTACATAATCTTTGTAGAAAACTTACATGTCTAAGAGGAAAAATGATCAGATATGATAGTGGGTCTATAGGACACTATATTATCGATGTCTCTGCAAAAGTTGAAATAATACACTTGCTATTGGTGTTTGGTTTAAATAGCTCTATTTAATTAGTAACGTCTATTTGATCCCTTTTTTTCCGTAAAACTCAACCAATAATAGAATTTAAGTATCAAGTTTAGAATTATTTAATTTTAAATGTAATGTTATGGAGGATGGGGAGCCAGAATGTTATAAAGTTTGACTTGAGTTAGGTAATAGCTTTTAGCAATCTAGATTTGCCTCGGTTCAGCGTTCTACATAAGTAACCTCTTAGCTATAATTAAATCGTCCGTCAACCTACGACACAACTCACGGCAATAAAGTGCTATTCTAGAAGAGCGTAAAATATTAACCTCAATATGCTAACTTATAATAAATGAAATTACTTTCAAACTTTGCATTCGTAATGTCCAGAAATAGACGTTCCGTCAACATCTGCTACACGTTAAGTCAGGAAACCACTCGAACATAATCAATCAGTGGGAACCGTTCGTGCGTAATGTCAGTGCCTATGCGATTGCATTCTTCAGACATCTTTCTGAAATAATAGAGCGGAGATGTGATATAATGAACCGTGGTCTGAGCTTTGGCTTGCTTTAAATTGGGAAGGCACAGGAGTTATGAGAGCTGGTATGGCAGCGCACTTCAGTTGTCGTTGATTGCAGAAACGTTGCCTATCCTGATTGCCATACATCAAATCAAATTTTATATTTACGCAATTGTAATAAAAAAATGTGTGCACGTGTGTGTGTGTGTGTGTGTTTTTGTGTGTGCGTGTTTTTGTGTGTTTGTGTGTATGTATGTGTGTGTGTGTGTGTGTGTGTGTGTGTGTGTGTGTGTGTGTGTGTGTGTGTGTGTGTGTTAGTGTGTGTTTGTGTGTGTGTGTGTGTGTGTGTGTGTCAGGAGGCATATATTTTATAAAAAATATTTCATTACATAACAAACCTTTACATAGCAATGTTCATTCAGTTTTAAATCTAAATTTAAATGTATATTTAAAAATATATATTAAAACATACTCGTATTAAAAAAATATATAAACCCAGATTGACTTAAACTGAAATGATTCCACAAACAAAATAAATTTTTGTTTGAATTGATAAGGAATCACAAATATTAAATGTATTGCGATGAAAATGAATAAGAGCTAGATCGGCAGATCTTCCTGCCTCCTCAATTCGATCAACTTCGTCAGTCACTGCAATGTAGAAAAACTTTTTTCTGCTGTAACAAAGCATAGGACGTCAATAAATCTTCAAATACAGAACCTGTAAAAATACCGACTAAATGCTCGTTACACAGAAATGAAACAAATGTGTGAACCTAAAGAGGGAAAATTATACGTTATTTCTATTAAAATTTTTTTTTAAATTGGCAGAATCGTGTCCAAATGTTGCAGTATTGCTGTTAGATATTCAAAACACGTCTGGTGATATGCCTAGCATTAACACTCACAATTCCTAACTCTCTTCCTTCCCTCCTATTCAATGCCTTTTCGATTATGGCTATAATCAGCTTTTCACTGTACTTTAATGGTTTTGATGAAACTTTTATGATATAAAGCTATAAACGTATAAAATGAAGCGTATAAAATTCAAATTTTTATTAAAAAATGGCTTGAAAGTTATTCAGTCTTAAGACGATATTTTTTTATGGTTAAAGGACTGTTGGTGTATAAAAGTGGAACCTAGCATGAGTAGAAACCAAATTTAATAATTAACCAGAGAAATAGTGTAAACTCTAATTTACTTTTTTATTATGGCTTACTTATTGTTTTGTATTCGATGAATCAATAAAATAATACCATCGGACCACAGGCTATTGTAATTAAAACTAATTAAGAAATCAATAAATATCTTAATATCCCCGAGAAAATAATTATTAATAATTAAAAAGGGAAATATTGGTTTTACTGTTATTTCCTGTTATTCAACTGTTTAACTGTGTTGTTTTAGTAACAAGAAAAAGCTTGGTTATAATAGAAAGGAAAAGAATAATTACACACCTTCATGCCCTTTTCGCTAATACAGCTTGTTGAGATATTAGCATAGTTGAATGTCTGTTAGCGAAATGTACATTAACGTTTAGTTACTGTGTTCCTTTTCTTTATATTCAAGGGTTTTCTTGTTTATATTGTTATTCATTCGCTGTGTTTACTGTTGTCCTGTTTTAGCTCATTGTTTACAGAATCACAGTGCTTTCTACGTTATTGCAGCGATGCTGTGATTTTTTTGTTGATAGGAAACCTTTATTATATCCCTCTTGATTGTTGTGGCTCATTACGTTTGGTGGAACCTAATCAATCACTTTTGCATTAGTTTATGACCATCCGAACTTTAATTTTGTAAATTTGTAAACACATACTGAGACAGAAAGTTTTCGATCGCTTCGTGACGTTCTTCATCAGTGTCTAAATTTTCTGCTCGGAGTTGTTAGGTTAAGCGGTGACGGTTTTAAAGTCGTTTTTTTCGATAGTATCAAAGAGTACGCGTGATTTGTATTGGGTTTATTCGTTTAATATGTTTGTATTTAGTGTGTCTGTAAATTTCATATTGTTCTAGTGTGTTGAAATGTGGTTCTTTTTTGTTGATGTGTAAGATTTCTATGTTATGGTAAATGTCTGTGTATTTGTGTCCTGTTTCTTTTATGTGATTTTAAATTGGTATTCTGTTTGTGTTCCTCGACTCTTTGTTTGAAGCTGCGACCTGTTTCCCAAATGTAGTTTAATTTGTATACGCCTGGTGCTTGTACTTCTACAATCACCTACAAAATTAAAGTTCGGATTATACATAAACTAATGTAAAAGTGTTTTATTATGTGTTGAAAAATTTACTAAATTCAAACATTATTTAGGTAAGGAATTTAATTGAAGTCAATTCTTAAAAAGTGTTAGATGGGTTTAAGTAATAAAGATTTAATTTGGAAAACTAGTTTTGAAAACATATAAATCAATATTATCATTTCGAATTAATTTTAGTAAGATTTCTCGAAACATGAAGTAATATATTTATTAACTAATAAAATATATTGATAATACCATTTTAACTTAATGCACAGTAAATTAAATAACCTGCATGTTAAACCAGCTGTTCTACAACATAAAATCAGCAATTGTATGAAATCATATGTTATGACTTAATTGAAACTAAAACATGAAGCTAGTTCCTTGACCTGTCTTGTGATCGAATTAGCGTGACGATAGAGAATATTTTGAAATAATAAAAAAAATATTTGAGGATATATAAATGAAAGAAAGTAAGACAGATTGAAATTTTTTTTTTTGTAAGTAGCAGTTTGTGATATATATATATATATATATATATATATATATATATATATATATATATATATATATATATAATTACTAGATTCATAACGTCCGATTTCACTAAAAAAAATACTGTTCCACTGTTCAACAATTTGAATAAATATGACAGCAATTTTATAATATTAGTATTGCCAAATTAATCAGGTGATTAGAAAAACTTAAAAAGATAATTTATTTCGCAAGACAAATTCTGTGTAGTTACTGCGTCTAATGTCTGGGCACTGATTGGCCCGTTTAGTAATTAAAACCCTAATAGGCTTTATGTCTCTCGACAGGTTTCAATTTATTGTTAAAAGACCACATTGCACAGGAAACTCGTAAGGATTCTCTCCCTCTCTATTTCAATTTTTGATTGTTTTGTAGCTTTCCATCTGGTCCCTATGCACTTTATTATTGAACGCATTCTTGCTCTGTTTTTGCGATACCAGCATTTTGATTTAAAAATTTAAACAGAGAATTTTTCGTTTCTAACTTATTTATAACAACGCATGATATGTAATTATAAGTTCTATTTAACATTGTTATTCGATTTAAAGAAATATTTCTCTTTGAAATGATCTATTGATTTTTTAATCTTCAATTCAATTCCTCATTAGTAAATCTATCTTTTCATTTTAATTTAAAGGCATGTTTACCGCGACGTTAACAATCTGTTTATCTTTTCCCAGTGCCCATTACTGAATCCGAAAATAGCGTGTTTCACAATGGCTCATGTTATTCTGCTTGTGTGAGGATATTTTTTATGAGGATACTGTAGTAGTGTTTTTCAAATTTGATCTTTGTTTCGAATTGTTGTTTTATATTTCTGTGTGATATTATCTTATACAATCTGTTTATAGCTTAATTTTTACAGTATTATTTATAATTGTTTGTCTTTTTATTAAACTTGTCATAAGCTCCTAATTACTTCAGTTTTTTTCAAAACTCATTTATTTTTAATTTCTAATTATGGTTTACTTCGTATTGTTACCATTTTGCACAATTAATTCCACAAAACCTTTAAAAATATTATTAGAATATCCTTGAAACATTTTCGAATGTATGTATTTCAATAACTGGGATCGAATTAAAAAATAGCTCAAGAAAATTTAAACGTGTGTCTTGAGAATGAACACAGAGTGATTCCAACAGTGATAAAAATGTTTTCTTGGAAAAAAAATCATAACTATGGTAGTCATTATATGAGCATAATTATAATTATTAATTTAAACGTAGTTTCGTTGAATTTAAGCAGGTACTGACAGGCATCCATGTAGAGCCGAATATATTAATAGGGAAATCGTTCTTCCTAAACATTCTGTTGCAGAGTTTCACGCAAACTAATAAATAAAACCGATAGTTACGATACGTATTGCCCAATGTCATTTTAAAAATTCAATCGAAATTTATCTGTAAACATATTCAAACACGAACAAACGCCTTAATTGAATGAGCCTGGCTGTTACTGACAGGGTTATAAAATTGCCCTCACAGTCTATTTTATTTCTCCTTTTAAAAACATTTTCATTTTTTTAAAGATTTGACTGAATTAAATAATAAGTACACGTAAATTAATAAAATTGGGGAAAAAATTTAAAATATAGCAACATTTAGTAAAATTAAAAAAATTATAATCATACATGGTCACTTTATAATATAAACAATTCACAATCCTAAATAATAGGCAAACCAGGGTGTCTGTACAACACAACAGAGCACTAAACGTCTATACCAAGATTGCGAAATTATAATAGACATCTTATAGTGAAATATTTTATTTTCAATCATTCGGCAATACAGTAGTTTTAGTCTTTTTCGCATCAATATCTTAAGTGAATAGATTTTGTAAATAATATAAAAAATTCGCATTATATTCTACAAACAGAATATTAAAGACGCGCATAACATCTTCTAATACAAAATTTGGCCAATTTTATCCAATATCAGCTTCAAGTACAAATATTTTTTAATTAAAAATAAAAATAATCATGGCTATAACAATTATAAAGCAGTAAAATTGACACCTAATAGCAAATACAGAACTGTTTTTGAAAACAGTTCAACCACCATGGTCACGGACGGACCCCAGTTAAAATATGTTGCAATATCAAATATAAAATAATTTTACTCAAGTATTTAATAGTTTAATCTTATTATGTGCAATAGAGAAAATAATATAACCTATGAATATTAAAAATAGCTGCTGCATGAAAGTATACGTACGGAACAATTTAATTTAGAGAAATATACATTTATTTGAATATTTAATATATTCCATTATAAAATGATTTAAACATAACCTAAAAAAGAACCTACTACGTAAAAAGCAGTTCTTATAGTTCTACAGTTTTGTTTGGCTTTCGGAAATTTTTCAGACAATTTATTCATTTTTGGAAATTTGATTGTAACGGGTCTGAAATTTGATGAGTTTTCGTTGAAATGTTTTTACACTAAACAAATAGGTATTTTAAGATTGGCCTGAATTGCCTGTACCCATCATTGAATAATAACGAAATAAATTTACTCGAGAATGATTATCGGCAAAGCAATTTTAATTGTTTAAAATTTGTTTCTGCCTAAGGATTACGATGAGTGTTAGATTTGATGAATATTTGTTTAGGATATACAAATATTTAAAACAATTTCCAATATTTGAGTTTTAATATTTTGAAATATGCTAGAAATATTGTCATGCATAGTTTATTGTAAATATTAAGTTGATGATCAGAGTTGATGATTTAATAAAATGTGATGAGAGGAGAAGGAACCTGGTTATCCAAACAAATTATTGTGTATTCTTTGTTCTTTAATTTTACTTATTAAACATAAAAAATTTGCTATTGTGTTTTCATTTTTTATTCAGTAAAAAAAAATATAATTGCATCTTAATATTGCTCTTTTTATACGTAATATCGGAAATAAAGGAATTAGCTCTGACTTTTCCATGACGCAAAGCAGGTAGGCTATTTACAAATAGGATCAAACGAACGCGCTCTAAGCTGATCAATGCCGCCGACGCCTAACTCTTTGTCAGCTGATCCCCCACGTGACTTTACAGGGTAAATGGCCACTCAGTAAAAACTGCTTCTCGAAGAAACCTTGAAACCACCGCTGATCCTAAACTCAAAAAAGTTTAAAGTGTGAGCATAAGTGCTCTTTGAATGTTATATGCGAACCCACTCCAACGGTTAAAAGCAGCCGTTAGTGTTTTTGTATTATTTATGTATTCTTCTATTTCATTTTACACATTAATTATTAAAAAAAATATTTATAAGAACATGATAGGGAAATTCATTACATATATAAATTTACTTAAACATAAATTTTATGATTGGTATATAAAACTTTAACTTGTTATTTGCTCTTAATATTTCAAATTAAATTGTTCCTTTCCAAAATATTATGTATTACTTCGGAGTTATACACACACACACACACACATACACACACACACATACACACACACATACACACACACACACAAACACACACACACACACACACACACACACACACACACACACACACACACACACTCACACACACACACATACACACACACACACACACACACACACACACACACACACACACACACACACACACACACACACACACACACACACACACACCTACACACACACACACACACACACACACACACATACACACACACACACACACACACACACACACACACACACACACACACACACACACACACACACACACACACACACACACCTACACACACACACACACACACACACACACACACACACACACACACACACACACACACACACACACACACACACACACACACACACACACACACACGCACGCACTCACGCACACACACACACACACACACACACACACACACACACACACACACACACACACACACCTACACACACACACACACACACACACACACACACACACACACCACATGATGTTTAACAGATGTATTTATTGTGAGTTTTTATTATCGGTTTTTTTATTAACAATTAAACGAAAATAATTTTTAAATTCAAGGACAAATTTATTACACAATGAAGTAATTCTAAATAAGAGTAAGGCATTTATTGCTTAGCTATCCTAATGGCCACTTAGTATAGAATAGAAAATAACGCGGAACTTTATCGGAAATTAACTAGGCCGAAAAGGGACTAATCGAATCGGAGAGAGATTCTTAGAATTATGTATCGCATTCAATTTGCTGATGGATCGACCGCATTTAATACGCGACCGGATGGTTAGCGTGCCTCCACTGAAAACAAATATTTTGCGAGTCGCAGAGGTTTTGCAATCTAAAGAAAGTCAAAATATTTAGACAACATTCTGCAGCTAACCCAATTACTCCAAGGTATTTGGCTGCGATTTTCTCTGAATGCTTGGTTATCAGCGAGTGTGCACAGTTTAGATGTCTTATGTAGGTGTCCAGTTATAATATTTTTGAACTCGTGTAAATTTTCAGCTCTTTGATTTTTAAATTATTCTATTTGGCCCGGGAAAACCGTTCTAGTTTTTGTTTCAGCAACCTCTATTAAAAAAATAAGTGAAGAACAAGTGTTAAGAAGGAGCTGTTTTATAACGGAACCCGGAACTGTTTCTTAATACCTGTGAAGATGTAGATAAAGGAATGAAAGGGTAAAGAAAGAGACTTCAACAAGGTAAATAACATATATTGAAAGTAACAATTCAAATAATGAGAATATAATTTTATGGCCATTGAGCACAGGAAACCGAAAAATTAAATATTTTTTTTAACAAAAAGGAAAATGTAATGACATTGAAAGAGTTTAGTAATAACCTAGAGAAAGTGGGCTAGGATTTTGAAGAAATATCGGGACGGTATTTTTTCTATAGTCAACTTTGAACAAATTAAATATTTAAAATATTTAGATAGTAAAAAGGTTAAAAAAAAGTAATTGTTTGAATTGAACTGAAGCTCTGCGGTATAAATAAAAACTTCAACACATGTTAAACAGAAAATATAAATTAGGGTACTAGTTTTATGTAAACAAAACAAACAACTTGTAGCAAAAAATATTAAAAATTTCTCATAAAATAAATTTTAGGAATTATAGAACGGAATGATTGTATAAGAAATAAAAACGTTACAATATAATATTTATTACGCAAGTAGTGCAGAATAAATTAGTAGACCAAATATAATATTATAAAAAACAAGAACTTACGTGGAATGAGTTATAAAAACACAAAATAGGAAAATTATTTAAAAATTCGAGATAAAAATATTCACAGAAACATATTCTCAAAAACGACCTTAGAAAAAAACATAAAATATATAAAAGTTGGTAACTCACAATTGTTTTATTGCCGCTTAGGTTTTCAACGCGTACGACCCAAACGATGAAGAATAAAGTACTGAGTCCTCATCGTTATACAAGAAGACTATGTTTTAAAATAAAAAAAAATAACTATTACATTTCTGTGTTTGTTACAAGTATCAATATTTCGGTGGGATTATTAAATCGGCCTAATTTTGCGTCGATTGATTTCATGGCGTGTGACTCGACTATTACCGTAAACAGAACAAGTGAAAACGTGAACCAACAATATATATTTACTGCAGGCACGAAAGCAACGAAAATAAAACAAAAAAAGTTGCTCATTCGAAATAACGACATGGAAAACCAAGCCCGAAATAGTAGTGGGGTGAAAGTCGGCGGCGTATTTCGGAGTTGTAATTAGTAATTGTCGCGTGTTAGAAGGTATTAACACTAAAAAAGATTTACATATGCCATTGAGCGTGGCTCTTTCTTCTGGAAAAAAACTGTTTCTATTCAATTCTATTACAATTCAACCTCCAGGTAGCGTGGACACCTATCTTCACCCTGGTAAAGAACTATCTACTTCAGGTGAAAGATTATACCCCGTGAAAATGTTACTGATTATTAATTATTAATAATTAGAAAACATATTAATGTATTTTAATTTGGTTGTATCATTAATAATAAAGTAATGTATTTGTAGGTAAATATTCCTAGATAATTAAAACATGTGATTGAAGTATTTCCGGGAAGCGGGTAAAGATCTCCTTCATTCCGCTTGAGATTAGGTCTACTTCAAGTAGACAACAATGACAAGGCGTGGCCATGACGTTTCCTCTCACCAGGAGGCCATAATTTCCTTTCTTCAGCCCTACTAGTTCCATCTACCTTAACTTATCATTTTTCTCACCAGCTGGAGTAACGCATCTCTTTACGGCCCCGATTGTTCCACTACCCTGTTACATGCTATCATTATGTCTTTAACATCCTCTAAAAGGGGTTTTTATGCCACTACTTTAAACCAGACTGTATTCATAAGCTACTCACGTAACCTAACCTAACCTAACCTAACCAAACCTAACCTTTGGAGAAAACAATAGCCAATCTGTTTTATTGCCTTAACACTACAACAATCAAATTTGAAAGATAATAAATACTTTATTACAATTTCTATTAAAGTACGTCAATCGCTAATTCTTCATAAAACCACTCTTCTTCTACCTATCTCTGGATACAAATCGAATTCTTTGCATTCCTAGTTTTTTCATAGTTTCCGTCCGCAATCTACTTTTCTGTGAAGCGGACCTATAAATAGCTTCAATACGCTTCAAGGCAGGACGACAAATAAATCGTACAAGTAATATCATTATATCTTAGTGTCTCGTTACTTTTACGTACTTTGCCACTAGGCAAATCTCTCCTAATTACATTGCTGCCAACATTTAAGCACAAAATATTCTTCATTTACTTGTTTCAATAGGCAACACATCCAGTTTTTAGTAGCGGTATTTTTTGTCCTATATCGTTGGGTCAGGCTCATCAGCATAACCTACAAGTTGTTGATAGTATTTTTTTGTTTATTGCACTAATTACAAATTTAAAAAGTGAGATTTTACTTCTTGATTACTCGTGACAACATTTTACCGCGAATGTTGATTTTACTGTATATAGTAAAAATGTATTAAGTTGAGAGAAAAAAATATATAAAGTGATATAACGTATAAAATGACATAAACTGTTATTTATAGACATATACACAAAATGTTTATATCCCAATGCTAAAAACGTTTAAGTCATCAGTGTTTCTTTTCCACTGATGTTTAAACATCAAACATGTTTTGACAATGACGTTGACGTCATCAGTGTCAACCCACACTAAATTACCATTGTTAGTGTAAGTCTGCTAATGATGCCAATATCGTTGCTAAAAATGTCTGATATCATGTAAGATTTTTAATATTGAGTATTCAGTTTTTTGTTTCTAAGTGTGTACTTAATATAGTTAGCTAATCTTTATTGATAATAATTAAAGGTAATATTATTTTAAATTTATTTTCCTTTGGTTAAGTTTAATGTTCTCTTAAAGGTGTTCAACTAGAACCTCTAGAGTGAATAATTGATGGTTAAACCTTAAATATCGTACAACTATTCTTTGAGCTTAGCTGGTGAAGTTGTGTTTAAAAAAATAAAAACATATACAAAACTCACAAGTTAATCATCTATTGACTCATACACGTTTCAATGACAAAGTTATCATCATCGGTGAGTGTTACTACTACAAATGTTTTACGCGTTTCAATGACAAAGTTATCATCATCGGTGAGTGTTACTACTACAAATGTTTTACGCGTTTCAATGACAAAGTTATCATCATCGGTGAGTGTTACTACTACAAATGTTTTACGCGTTTCAATGACAAAGTTATCATCATCGGTGAGTGTTACTACTACAAATGTTTTACGCGTTTCAATGACAAAGTTATCATCATCGGTGAGTGTTACTACTACAAATGTTTTACGCGTTTCAATGACAAAGTTATCATCATCGGTGAGTGTTACTACTACAAATGTTTTACGCGTTTCAATGACAAAGTTATCATCATCGGTGAGTGTTACTACTACAAATGTTTTACACGTTTCAATGACAAAGTTATCATCATCGGTGAGTGTTACTACTACAAATGTTTTACGCGTTTCAATGACAAAGTCATCATCATCAGTGAGTGTTACTACTACAAAATGACTACAACACACCTACAGTTGCAGGTTAGAGTTTGTAGTAGTAACACTCACTGTTGATGATGACTTTGTCATTGAAACGCATATGAGTCAATAAATGATTAATTTGTGAGTTTTGTGTATGTTTTTATTTGTCTTAAATATCGTGTTAAGTAATAATGTTGTTACATTACTTACTCTTGATTCATTTGATTGTAACGGTTTTGAAAGTGTAACATGTAGAATGAATATCTATTGACTTTAACATAAATATAATTAATCGTTATTCAAGTATGTTTATTTTAGTAGTCACTTTTAAAATACCAAGTATTTCTTTGTTTTCTTGGGGCAAATTCTGATGAAATATATTTTTTGAAAAGTAATAACATGAGTAAACATTTTTTAAATACTAAAAGACAAATTTTAAAGTTATTGTTGTCTAAGAGTCTCGTTAGAATGCATTAGAGTTCAGTGAAACCTTGGATTAAAGTATTAATTTAAGTGATATTTTGTCAAAATAAACTAACTAGAGTTGCTCACGTTTAGAATTATACTTTATGTATGTTGAAACTTACATAAAAAGTACGCTTTGTTGTTTAGTAAGTGATATAGAAAAGTACACTTTCCACTTACTGAACAGCAAGGCATACTTTTTATGTAAGTTTTAACATACATAAAAGATGATTCTAAACGCGAGCAACTCTAGTTAGTTTATTTTGACAAAATATCACTTAAATTAATACTTTAATCCAAGATTTCACTGAATTCTAATGCACTATTATCGGGATGTTTTGATGACAACAACTTTGAAATTTTTCTTTTAGTGTTTAAAAAATGTATAATCCGATTATTATTTATCAAAAAAATTATGCTATATCCTATGGATGCATATGCCTATGTCTTATGCTAAAAATTTGCCTATGTTTAGAACTTTATCAATAATAACTCAATTTTAACATGGAAATGGTATTTTAATTAGGTACTGATAAATGTTTCCATAATCAAATCCAGTTACTAGTCTGCAATATAAACGTTTACTTACACCAATATCTAAACAGTTATACACAGTAGCACTTACTCTTGGCTTAAATAAAGACGATCGCTTAGGTAAATGTGTGGATGTTTTGTTTTAGTGTTGATAATGGCTGTATATGGTAGAAACGTCGACGAAACTATTAAATTAAATATAGCTATTGTTGTCTTGTGCTATTGGACAGAGTCTTTATTATTTAGACGTATCGATTATTCCAACCATATTTCATTAAATAGAAATGAATTTTGTTAGTTTTTACTTTATAAAATACAAAACAATCACAAAACGTGATGATTTAAAAAATGACGCGTCAAACTGTAATATGAGACGTCCCTAAAGAGAGGTCACTGAGAGCGAGCGCCAAAAGTCAAGGGGTATAAATATTCTACGATGTTCTATGCCCAGAACGGCATTAAAACGCGCTTGTAAATAAATAATTGACTGGAAAGGTCTAAATCAATGAGGGAACACATAATGTCCTATTGTTAGAGTCTACGTTGGACCTAATTTTTATTTCATTCGATTTAAAACACACAGACTCACATACACGCACGCGCGTACAGAACTTTTGTAGAGACTAAATATCCTGTCTGTGCCATTCTTTATTTATATACTTTTAAAACATTCTTTAAGTTTGTTTAGTTTTTATACAAATGTTAATTTTATGTAAGAAAACTTATAATCATTTCTGATTTTCGGTTGTATTTTGGTAAAGTTTTGTGTTAATTTGTTAGTATTGTTAATTTTGCTGTTTACAAATTATTTTTGTTGTCTTAAATAATATAATTACATCCTCACTTCAAATGAATTTTTTCATCTATTTTCTAAGTAGTGTACTATAAACAGCATAGATTCTCAACATATGATTAAGAATTATATGTCGGAAATAATTTTACGAGTTATTGGCAGCAATCGCGTTGTCAGCGCACAAGGTATTTCTTGACAATAGATTTGCTATTTCAAATTCTAAAAGTAAAAACCTAATTAATTATCTTATCTGCATTTTTATCTAAGATATTAGAAATGGTAATTCTTTGATAGTGAATCTGTGATCTATTCACCGCAATCTGTGTTTATATTTTTGATTTATTTTAAAAAACATGGTATATTGGCAAGAATAGTTCCTAATAACAAATGTTTTAGTATTTGTATTTAGAGTTTCAAACAAAAAATTTAATAAATAAAATTAATATCCTTTAAAATTAATTAATATTTTTTTTCAACAGTATTTTCTCTATTATTGTCAGACCTCATTTATTCTCCCCACATTGAAATACACAAGGAAAAATATGTTATACATTATGCACCATATAAAATTAAACTATAACCCTGAGTTATATATACTTAGTGTCACCACTAAAGGTAAACAATACGGCATACAAGTCATAAAACAATAAAAGTTTTAGATCTGAAACCAATAGTCTAAATATTATCCACACGAATAGTAAAAAATGTAAACAAATATCCTAATTTAGATTATCGTGGTTCAGTTTTTTACCACAGGCCAACTGGTTCTCTCTTCGAGTATCTAAAAGCGGATCTGAAAATAATCTTTTTTTAATAGATCTCTTTTAAGTTGCTGAATTTCTGAATTGAATAAAAATCAATTTCGGGTCTATGTATTCGGGGGAAGTGAAACTACCCTCAACAGGGTTGAAGTGAGATGTCCAGATAGCTATATAAAGCGTGTTTTGAACAATAACCGCCTTATAGTAAATTTATTTTAGAAATTAATGGTTTGGATTTAACCCAATTTTGAACAAACCGAACAGGCCTTTAGTCCAGTTTTTTCAACCAAAATATCGGGACCTGGAGAAGACGTAACAAAAGACGAACGCTTATTAACTCCGCCTCATTCTTCAGCTGGCTACCGAGTTACTCGAGGCGCAGACATCGATCTGTACAGTCAAGGTCGGGGTGACCAATTAAGGAGTGGATCTTCTAAAGTGACTGGACTCAGATGTAAGGCAGTGGTTTGGTGATAGTGTTTAGCGGCCAACCTGACGCAGGAATCCTGACGATAATAATGGTGTTTTAGCGATTTGTATTTAAAATCAAGCGAACAAAATTACATATAAAAGCATCGATTAACAGCCAGTAAGAACAGTAATCAGAGACGATGTAGCAAACACAAGTAGAAATTTGAGATGATTTCTACTTTATCCGGATCTCTGAATTGAAAACTAGGCTTAAGATGCCAAACCCCGAGGCTCTACTATTTGCGACTATTAACTTGGAAAATACCCGTTAAATGGCGTTTAAAGGTAATGAATTCGCAAGATTGACAACGATAAGGTTAAATACTAATATCAAAACACAGCTACTGAAAAAAATGCGATATATTTCGTCTTTTTATAGTGTTTAACGTAAATTTTTAGAATTGATGAAATATTTGAAAACCCTCGAAACCTTTATGTTACAACTTTACCCATTGTAACTAAAAAAAGCCAAAAGTATTCTGTACTCTTTGATAAAAGAAAAATGAAACTGAAAATTATTATGTAACAAGTGATACAACAAAATTCAAGTAAATTCTTACTTAAGTCAACCAAGAAAAACTTTATTCTAGTTACTTTTTAATAAATAATTACAATTAATTTAAATAAAGTAACGTAGCCTAAGTATTAAAACAGCTGTTCTACTACATAACGTATGACTTAAAATCAGCTGTCTCATGAAATCAATTGTTTTCAGTTATTTTAAGCCAAATGGGAAAAAAATAACTATATTGCATACCTTCTCCATTTCTGAAAACTTTGTCTCACATATAAATTTAAAATTAATTAATTAAAATTATTTTTTAAATTAATATTTGAAAAAATTTATTAACATCAAGTGTGACCTACTACAAGATTTAAAAAATATATTTGAACTTGAGTGGATTATTAAAAAAGTATTTTATTAACGATTGAAAATTTTAATAAGATATATATATATATATATATATATATATATATAAGGGATGGGCCGATTCCTAAAATTTTCGATTCCGATTCTAAAATTTTCCGTTCGATTCTCGATTCTTTAGTCGATTCTCGATTCTTTCAAATTATATTAGCTTACATTCTAGTTCTCTAATAATGAATTTAGTTAACATCTTGGTCATATGGCAAAACCTTTTAAAAGTTCTGTTTTAATGTAATAGGCTACACAAAACCTTCAACCTTGATTTATCAATAAAAATTTTTTTAAACATAAAACATATCAGATTAAAGTAATGACTTATTTTAAAGTTAAAAATGTGAACTTTACTTATTTTATGATGTTTGAAAAAATTCCTAAGCCTATTTACATTGTGTCCCAAACAAAACAAAAATTAAAAACAAACGAACAACATAAAAAGTAAAAAATTAATACAAATAGGATAGTTTTTAATATTTAAAAGTCTGGCAGGTAATGTACATTTCTGTTCAAAAACACAAGCATTTGATCACGTTGTGGGTCAAGCTAGTTTCATCGCTAGTCACATATAGCTCCTGAAGTTGAGAAAGGTTTTTCAGAAAACACTGTCGCGAGTGGGCAGACAGGTATTTTATTGCCATTGCATTTAAATGAGGGTATTTGGCACTTTGTACTGCCAAATACTTCCCAACATCACAATCTGGACTGGCTAATGGTTCCCCCAGATAATTGTTTACTTCTTCTTCTACTGTCAATTCGCCTGGGGTACCTTCTTCCCCAACATTCTGGATTAGTGGGGCATACCTTCTCCACATCTGGAGGGACCTTTTTTTCTGCAGGTTTCTGGAACAAGTGCAACTGATTCAGCAACTGATTCCGGCCTATTTTGTATTTATTGCTCAATCCCAGTTGAATTTTAACCGACTATCAATTGTAGGTCCTGTGTCTGAGGATAAAGTTTCTTCAAGTATAGATCTTTTTTGCTGATAAATTTGGGCAAAATGAATGTTGTTTAAGTGCTTTTTCATATTTGATATATTATGTGGTTTTCCACCGTCAGTTTCTGTTAACCGTCATAGAATTGACGCGACGGCCAGTACCCTGAACCGAATACCGTCGGGCCTCTTGACGCTTCATGTTTATTAGTACTACTCAGCTGGTGTTGCTACTTTTGGAAAAATTAAGGCACAGTATTTAACAAGAAGCTTCACACTACTTACAGATGTATTTACGATTTTTTTTGTTTGATAGATAAACGCCGACGGGATTAAAAACATGATGTTCTAAGAGCTTTTTGTCTGTAGTTACGTGCCGACACACATATTTGTTATAACGTATTGTAATGATTTTCACTACTGTTTCCAAAATTTCACAAAACCTTAAAAGTAAGTCGGAAATATTGACTAAATATTTAGTTATAAAATAATCCTTAAAAACGGACTTGGTTAAAGTTAAGTACAAACATTGGTACACTTACATAAACTCATCTTTACTAGGAAGTAAATTATAACGTAAATTCCTTAACAAGTAAATTATTTGGTGTTAAAACTTTTACTTAATATGAATCTTGGATAGTATTTACTGGACTTGTAGCATTACTTATCAGAGAGAGAATATATTACACTTTAGTTCTATATTCAAAATATTTATAAACTCACAAATCAATCACATGTGACACGTTTACGTGTCTTAGTGATAGGCGCAAAAACACTTTTATCACCAGTCAGTTTATTATTTGGGTAGCCGGGACATGAAATTATGGTTTTGTTGTTTCTTGCTAACACAAAACACAAAAAATATCAAAACAGTGTTGCACAGATAATAAAATTTAATTAAATCAAAAACAATGTCGGGTAAATTGGTCCGACGGAGTTTATTTACGTTTCATTTACGGTAGGAAAAAACTATGTTGGGCCAGTTGATCCGACACGTATTTTTATAAATATTATGATGCGAAACGTATATTCATAGGGGAACAAAGTATAAGAACACTTGATTTAAAAATGAGCTTAAAATATTTTGGCAATTCTCTATGAAAACGCGATATTATGGCCGGCAGCTAAAGTATTAAGGTACAGTGACGCGTTCGCTTTGTTTGTTAAACTACAAGAACTATTTTACCTGTACGTTTATATTACTGTACATTATTTTGCTACATTTTTAGCTACTGTGCCGATCTGTTTATCATGTAATAAATAGTTTCATTTGCTATTACAATTGTGTTTATTTTCTTTTCGCTCCGAAATATATTACGTTACTGTGATTGTGATATCTGTCTATAATATAATTTATTGAGGTTACGTTTCGGAGGAATAATACGGTGTTTCTGTTATCCGTCTATTCGCTCAACCATCATGGCCACGGTTAATCGAGTTTTTACTGTACTTTTTTGTGTTTTGTTCTGATATCTATAAATCAGTGGCAGTAAGACACGTGGGGGAGAGAGAGAGGGTATCGAACCCGCTCTAGTGAGAGAGAGAGAGAGAGACGAGCGATGTCAAACGACCGGAAATGGTTACGAGCTTGATTGCTGTTGCTTCATAAATAATAATATTTTCGTTTACTTTAATCATTTAATTCATTCAAATCAACCAATACATAAATAAGATATAGTTGGTAATTAATTATTTTTCCAATAAATTACTCCACACACATATTTTAATAGTTAACAAAATAGGAATCGGAATCGACACTTTTATGATGAAGAATCGAGTATCGACGATTCCTGGATACCACCTAGAATCGACGATTCCTGGAATCGAAAATCGGAATCGGCCCATCCCTAATATATATATATATATATATATATAAAACGAGAGTGTGAACTAATAGAAGTATTTGTAAAATAATAATAAACCGTAAAATTAAGTGTTTTTGAACGCTTACAAATTATCGCTTACTACAAGGAAGAAAATATTATCATAATAATTTTTTAAAATATTGTTATAACATTACGAGTACCTTTTTTCGAATTTCTGGAGTGTTGTGGTTATTTCGATTTATATATAAGAAGTCGACATATATATGTAGTCGATTTATATATGATTAAACTTTTACATATGTTTCGCTGTGTATGTGATTACTTATATAGCCTAGATCTGAAGATTTATATAGATGTTATCAGTTACCTGTACGGAAAGTGAGGGAAAATTTAGCAAGGAACAAAACAAATCGCGTTCAAACTGCTATTTTCAGAGCGTTACTTGTTTCCTAATAATCACGGTAGTTTTTTTGTCTTCACATAAAAATGTTAGAGCCTTCAATCCTACGCGATGCTTCTAGCTGTACATTAAGATTCTAGTGCAAAGCCATATTAAAATTTACAGAAGCTTCAGCACTATATAATCCTAATCAAATGAGGAAAAATCAAAATTTTCACATTAATAAATCGTGATGACGATTATTGAATAGCGTCAAGAGTAATAAAAATGTCAACATCGAAAAAATGTTTTAAAAAATGTAATGCCGACCGAAACGTCTAGGAAGTTTGGAATAAATGCAAATCTTTTCAATTTACTTTTAAAAAAATAACTATAGGAAACAAATATAACAGCTAGTTCTTAAATTTGAGAAACATTTTTCATGCTAAGATATAGTTGTACATACTGAAATATAGTTATAGCAACTAAATTCATGCATTTGTAATAGATTCACTGTATTATTATTATTTGAAAAAAATTATGAATACAAATTAAAGTTATAGTATGTTTTATCTTCATCTAAAATCAGACGACGTATGCGTTTTTAATTATTTAGTACGTTTTGTTTTAACGACTTTTAAAATTACAAAAGGTAACCAAAATGGCTGTTTTAATTATGACAATAAATATTGTTGTATGGCAATATATAATATTGAAAATTTTCCTAAACAGTTACCACAACTTACAACAAATAGTACAAAAACGATAAGTCGAAAGGATCCATTTTAACTTCAAAGTAAAAAAAATAATAAAATGTTTACAATGCAAAAGCCAAGACTAAATAGACAAAGTTTTTACAATAATCTCACCTTAGTCATAGATAAATTTGTATCAAAACGTGAATAGGACTCTAGCTTTTTGTAGTTCACCAAATTTTATTGTAGACCCTGGCCGTCGTCTACACTATCGTTTTTAAAAAGTACCGCAACAGATATAAATTTTTTCAAAAGAAACATTTTGAACTCACAACACCTAAACCAATATTATCGATAAATCGAAACTATTATATTTTTTGTGGATGTAAACTTTCTCTTTTCTATAAAAAAATAATTTTATATTTTATAAAGTTTTCACTTCTGTGACTGGTGACGTTTATTTAGCAACTACCGAGGGATATATCTGTCTGTTGTGTTGAAATCTCGTTACCACGTCAGGAACTCGTCAGAACACGACAGTTCGGTAAAATATTCAGTCGCAACGTTCGCTTAATACAATCAGAATGACGTTTCGTCGATATACACATCATCCAGAAATGCCAAACCCTGCTGCTTGTATAATTAATTCAGAGCTCTGTCAGGTAATAAGAGAAGTCACGAATATGTTATAATGCATCAAAATATAAAGTCAAAAACCTGCCTCAAAAGCTGACAAAATAACAATAAAATATACAGCAAAAATGCTGCATCCAACGCTGACAAAATAACATTAAAATATACAGCAAAAATGCTGCCTCCAACGCTGACAAAATAACAATAAATTATATAGTAAAAATGCTGCCTCGAACGGTGACAAAATAACATTAAAATATACAGCAAAAATGCTGCCTCCAACGCTGACAAAATAACATTAAAATATAAAACAAAAATGCTGCCTCCAACGCTGACAAAATAACAATAAAGCATATAGTAAAAATGCTGCCCCCAAAGGTGACAAAATAACATTAAAATATACAGCAAAAATGATGCCTCCAACGCTGACAAAATAACAATAAAATTTATAGTAAAAGTGCTGCCTCCAAAGCTGACAAAATAACAATAAAATATACAGCAATAATGCTGCCTCCAAAGGTGACAAAATAATAATAAAATATATAGTAAAAATGCTGCCTCCAAAGCTGACAAAATAACAATAAAATATACCGCAAAAATGCTGCCTCCAACGCTGACAAAATAACATTAAAATATACAGCAAAAATGCTGCCTCCAACGCTGACAAAATAACAATAAAATATATAGTAAAAATGCTGCCTCCAAAGCTGACAAAATAACAATAAAATATACAGCAGAAAAGCTGCCTCCAACGCAGACAAAATAACATTAAAATATACAGCAAAAATGCTGCCTCTAAATCTGACAAAATAACAATAAAATATACAGCAAAAATGCTGCCTCCAACGCTGACAAAATAACAATAAAATATATAATATAAATGCTGCCTCCAAAGCTGACACAAAAACAATAAAATATACAGAAAAAATACTGCCTCCAACGCTGACAAAATAACAATAAAATATACAGCAAAAATGCTGCCTCCTACGCTGACAAACTAAAAATAAAATATACCGCAAAAATCCTGCCGCCAACGCTGACAAAATAACAATAAAATATATAGTAAAAACCTTAACTCCAAGTCTGACAAAATAACAATAAAATATACAGTAAAAATGCTGACTCCAACTCTGTCAAAATAACAATAAAATATGTAGTAAAAACCTAACCTCCAAGTCTGACAAAATAACAATATAATATATAGTAAAAACCTTAACTCCAATTCTGACAAAATAAGAATAAAATATACAGTAAAAATGCTGCCTCCAACGCTGACAAAATAACAATAAAATATATGGTAAAAATGCTGTCTCCAAAGCTGACAAAATAACAATAAAATATACAGCAAAAACGCTGCCTCCAACGCTGACAAAATAACATTAAAATATACAGCAAAAATGCTGCCTCCAACGATGACAAAATAACGATTATAGTAAAAACCTTAACTCCAAGTCTGACAAAATAACAATAAAATATATAGTAAAAACCTTAACTCCAATTCTGACAAAATAAGAATAAAATATACAGTAAAAATGCTGCCTCCAACGCTGACAAAATAACAATAAAAATGTAGTAAAAATCCTGCCTCCAACGCTGTCAAAATAACAATATAATATACAGCAAAAGTGCTGCCTCCAACGCTGACAAACTAAAAATAATATATACCGCAAAAATCCTGCCTCCAACGCTGACAAAATAACAATAAAATATATAGTAAAAACCTTAACTCCAAGTCTGACAAAATGATAATTAAATATACAGTAAAAATGCTGCCTCCAACGCTGACAAAAGACCAATAAAATAAATAGTAAAACCCTATTTCCAACCCTGACAAAATAACAATAAAATATGTAGTAAAAATCCTGCCTCCAACGCTGGCAAAATAACAATAATATATACAGTAAAAATGCTGCCTCCAACGCTGTCAAAAAAACAATAAAAAATACAGCAAAATTGCTGCCTCCAACATTGACAAAATAACAATAAAATATACAGCAAAAATCCTGCCTCCAACGCTGTCAAAATAACAATAAAATATACAGAAATATGCTGCCTCCAACGCTGTCAAAATAACAATAAAATATACAGCAAATATCCTGCCTCTAACGCTGACAAAATAACGATTATAGTAAAAACCTTAACTCCAAGTCTGACAAAATAACAATAAAATATATAGTAAAAACCTTAACTCCAATTCTGACAAAATAAGAATAAAATATACAGTAAAAATGCTGCCTCCAACGCTGACAAAATAACAATAAAATATATGGTAAAAATGCTGTCTCCAAAGCTGACAAAATAACAATAAAATATACAGCAAAAACGCTGCCTCCAACGCTGACAAAATAACATTAAAATATACAGCAAAAATGCTGCCTCCAACGATGACAAAATAACGATTATAGTAAAAACCTTAACTCCAAGTCTGACAAAATAACAATAAAATATATAGTAAAAACCTTAACTCCAATTCTGACAAAATAAGAATAAAATATACAGTAAAAATGCTGCCTCCAACGCTGACAAAATAACAATAAAAATGTAGTAAAAATCCTGCCTCCAACGCTGTCAAAATAACAATATAATATACAGCAAAAGTGCTGCCTCCAACGCTGACAAACTAAAAATAATATATACCGCAAAAATCCTGCCTCCAACGCTGACAAAATAACAATAAAATATATAGTAAAAACCTTAACTCCAAGTCTGACAAAATGATAATTAAATATACAGTAAAAATGCTGCCTCCAACGCTGACAAAAGACCAATAAAATAAATAGTAAAACCCTATTTCCAACCCTGACAAAATAACAATAAAATATGTAGTAAAAATCCTGCCTCCAACGCTGACAAAATAACAATAAAATATACAGTAAAAATGCTGCCTCCAACGCTGTCAAAATAACAATAAAATATACAATAAAAATGCTGCCTCCAACGCTGACAAAATAACAATAAAATATATAGTAAAAACCCTAACTCCTAGTCTGACAAAATAACAATAAAATATACAGTAAACATGCTGCCTCCAACTCTGACAAAATAACAATAAAATATGTAGTAAAAAACCTACCTCCAAATCTGACAAAATAACAATGAAATATATAGTAAAAACCTTCCCTCCAACTCTAACAAAATAACAATAAAATATATAGTAAAACCCTTGCCTCCAACTCTGACAAAATAACAAAAAAATATGTAGTAAAACCCTGCCTTCAAGGCTGACAAAATACCAATAAAGTATATAGTAAAAACCCTACCTCCAACTTTGACAAAATAAAAATAAAATATGTAGAAAAAAACCTGCCTCAAAGCTGACAAAATAACAATAAAATATATAGCAAAAACCCTACCTCCAAATCTGACAAAATAACAATGAAATATATAATATAAACCTAGCCTCCAACTCTGACAAAATAACAAAAAAATATGTAGTAAAAACCCTGCCTCCAACGCTTTCAAAGTTATAATAAAATATATAGTAAATACCCTGCCTCAAAGCTGACAAAATAACAATGAAATATATATTAAAAACCATGCATACAACTCTGACAAAATAACAATAAAAAATGTAGTAAAAATCCTGCCTCCAACGCTGTCAAAATAACAATAAAATATACAGCAAAAATGCTGCCTCCTACGCTGACAAACTAAAAATAAAATATACCGCAAAAAGCCTGCCGCCAACGCTGACAAAATAACAATAAAATATATAGTTAAAACCTTAACTCCAAGTCTGACAAAATAACAATAAAATATGTAGTAAAAATCCTGCCTCCAACGCTGGCAAAATAACAATAATATATACAGTAAAAATGCTGCCTCCAACGCTGTCAAAAAAACAATAAAAAATACAGCAAAATTGCTGCCTCCAACATTGACAAAATAACAATAAAATATACAGCAAAAATCCTGCCTCCAACGCTGTCAAAATAACAATAAAATATACAGAAATATGCTGCCTCCAACGCTGTCAAAATAACAATAAAATATACAGCAAATATCCTGCCTCTAACGCTGACAAAATAACGATTATAGTAAAAACCTTAACTCCAAGTCTGACAAAATAACAATAAAATATATAGTAAAAACCTTAACTCCAATTCTGACAAAATAAGAATAAAATATACAGTAAAAATGCTGCCTCCAACGCTGACAAAATAACAATAAAATATATGGTAAAAATGCTGTCTCCAAAGCTGACAAAATAACAATAAAATATACAGCAAAAACGCTGCCTCCAACGCTGACAAAATAACATTAAAATATACAGCAAAAATGCTGCCTCCAACGATGACAAAATAACGATTATAGTAAAAACCTTAACTCCAAGTCTGACAAAATAACAATAAAATATATAGTAAAAACCTTAACTCCAATTCTGACAAAATAAGAATAAAATATACAGTAAAAATGCTGCCTCCAACGCTGACAAAATAACAATAAAAATGTAGTAAAAATCCTGCCTCCAACGCTGTCAAAATAACAATATAATATACAGCAAAAGTGCTGCCTCCAACGCTGACAAACTAAAAATAATATATACCGCAAAAATCCTGCCTCCAACGCTGACAAAATAACAATAAAATATATAGTAAAAACCTTAACTCCAAGTCTGACAAAATGATAATTAAATATACAGTAAAAATGCTGCCTCCAACGCTGACAAAAGACCAATAAAATAAATAGTAAAACCCTATTTCCAACCCTGACAAAATAACAATAAAATATGTAGTAAAAATCCTGCCTCCAACGCTGACAAAATAACAATAAAATATACAGTAAAAATGCTGCCTCCAACGCTGTCAAAATAACAATAAAATATACAATAAAAATGCTGCCTCCAACGCTGACAAAATAACAATAAAATATATAGTAAAAACCCTAACTCCTAGTCTGACAAAATAACAATAAAATATACAGTAAACATGCTGCCTCCAACTCTGACAAAATAACAATAAAATATGTAGTAAAAAACCTACCTCCAAATCTGACAAAATAACAATGAAATATATAGTAAAAACCTTCCCTCCAACTCTAACAAAATAACAATAAAATATATAGTAAAACCCTTGCCTCCAACTCTGACAAAATAACAAAAAAATATGTAGTAAAACCCTGCCTTCAAGGCTGACAAAATACCAATAAAGTATATAGTAAAAACCCTACCTCCAACTTTGACAAAATAAAAATAAAATATGTAGAAAAAAACCTGCCTCAAAGCTGACAAAATAACAATAAAATATATAGCAAAAACCCTACCTCCAAATCTGACAAAATAACAATGAAATATATAATATAAACCTAGCCTCCAACTCTGACAAAATAACAAAAAAATATGTAGTAAAAACCCTGCCTCCAACGCTTTCAAAGTTATAATAAAATATATAGTAAATACCCTGCCTCAAAGCTGACAAAATAACAATGAAATATATATTAAAAACCATGCATACAACTCTGACAAAATAACAATAAAAAATGTAGTAAAAATCCTGCCTCCAACGCTGTCAAAATAACAATAAAATATACAGCAAAAATGCTGCCTCCTACGCTGACAAACTAAAAATAAAATATACCGCAAAAATCCTGCCGCCAACGCTGACAAAATAACAATAAAATATATAGTTAAAACCTTAACTCCAAGTCTGACAAAATAACAATAAAATATACAGTAAAAATGCTGACTCCAACTCTGTCAAAATAACAATAAAATATGTAGTAAAAACCTAACCTCCAAGTCTGACAAAATAACAATATAATATATAGTAAAAATGCTGCCTCCAACGCTGTCAAAATAACAATAAAAAATACAGCAAAATTGCTGCCTCCAACGCTGACAAAATAACAATAAAATATACAGCAAAAATCTGCCTCCCATGTTGTCAAAATAACAATAAAATATACAGAAAAATGCTGCCTCCAACGCTGTCAAAATAACAATAAAATATACAGCAAATATCCTGCCTCTAACGCTGACAAAATAACAATAAAATATACAGTAAAAATGCTGCCTCCAACGCTGTCATAAAAACAATAAAATATACAGCAAAAATGCTGCCTCCAACGATGACAAAATAACAATTATAGTAATACCTTAACTCCAAGTCTGACAAAATAACAATAAAATATATAGTAAAAACCTTAACTCCAATTCTGACAAAATAAGAATAAAATATACAGTAAAAATGCTGCCTCCAACGCTGACAAAATAACAATAAAATATATAGTAAAAATGCTGTCTCCAAAGCTGACAAAATAACAATAAAATATACAGCAAAAACGCTGCCTCCAACGCTGACAAAATAACATTAAAATATACAGCAAAAATGCTGCCTCCAAAGCTGACAAAATAACAATAAAATATACAGCAAAATGCTGCCTCCAACGCTGACAAACTAAAAATAAAATATACCGCAAAAATCCTGCCTCCAACGCTGACAAAATAACAATAAAATATATAGTAAAAACCTTAACTCCAAGACTGACAAAATAATAATAAAATATACAGTAAAAATGCTGCCTCCAACGCTGACAAAAGACCAATAAAATAAATAGTAAAACCCTATTTCCAACCCTGACAAAATAACAATAAAATATGTAGTAAAAATCTTGCCTCCAATGCTGACAAAATAACAATAAAATATACAGTAAAAATGCTGCCTCCAACGCTGTCAAAATAACAATAAAATATACAGGAAATTTCCTGTTTCCAACGATGACAAAATAACAATAAAATATACGGTAAAAATGCTGCCTCCAACGCTGTCAAAATAACAATAAAATATGTAGTAAAAACCATACCTCCAAGTCTGACAAAATAACAATATAATATACAGTAAACATGCTGCCTCCAACTCTGACAAAATAACAATAAAATATATAGTAGAAACCTTAACTCCAAGTCTGACAAAATAACAATAAAATATACAGTAAAAATGCTGCCTCCAACGCTGTCAAAATAACAATAAAATAAACAGCAAAATGCTGCCTCCAACGCTGACAAAATAACAATAAAATATGCAGCAAAAATCCTGCCTCCAACGCCGTCAAAATAACAATAAAATATACAGTAAAAATGCTGCCTCCAACGCTGTCAAAATAACAATAAAAAATACAGCAAATATCCTGCCTCTAACGCTGACAAAATAACAATAAAATATAAAGTAAAAATGCTGCCTCCAACGCTGTCACAATAACAATAAAATATACAGTAAAAATGCTACCTCCAACTCTGACAAATTAACAATAAAATATGTTGTAGAAATCCAGCCTCCAAAGCTGACAAAATAACAATAAAATATGTAGTAAAAACCCAGCCCCTAAAGCTGACAAAATAACAATAAAATATGTTGTAAAACCCAGCCTCCAAAGCTGACAAAATAACAAGAAAATCGGTAGTAAAAAACCTACCTACAAATCTGACAAAATAACAATGAAATATATAGTAAAAACCTTCCCTCCAACTCTAACAAAATAACAATAAAATATATAGTAAAACCCTTGCCTAAAAATCTGACAAAATAACAAAATATATGTAGTAAAACCCTGCCTTTAAGGCTGACAAAATACCAATAAAGTATATAGTAAAAACCCTACCTCCAACTTTGACAAAATAAAAATAAAATATGTAGAAAAAAACCTGCCTCAAAGCTGACAAAATAACAATAAAATATTTAGTAAAAACCCTACTTCAAATTCTGACATAAACACAAGAAAATACATAGTAGAAAACCCTACCTCCAACTCTGACAAAATGACAATAAAATATATAGTAAAAACCCTACCTCCAAATCTGACAAAATAACAATGAAATATATAGTATAAACCTTGCCTCCAACTCTGACAAAATAACAATAAAATATGTAGTAAAATCCCTGCCTCCAACGCTGACAAAATACCAATAAAATATATAGTAAAAACCGTGAATCCAACTCTAACAAAACAACAACAAAATATGTAGTAAAATCCCTGCCTCCAATGCTGACAAAGTCATAATAAAATATGTAGTAAATACCCTGCCTCAAAGCTGACAAAATAACAATAAAATATGTAGTAAAATCCCTCCTTACAACTCTGACAAAATACCAATAAAATATAAAGTAAAAACCTTGCCTCCAACTCTGACAAAATAACAAAAAAATATGTAGTAAAATCCCTGCCTCCAATGCTGACAAAGTCATAATAAAATATATAGTAAATACCCTGCCTCAAAGCTGACAAAATAACAATAAAATATATAGTAAAAACCCTGCCTACAACTCTGACAAAATAACAATAAAATATGTAGTTAAATCCCTGCCTACAACTCTGAAAAAAATAACAATAAAATATGTAGTGAAATCCCTGCCTCCAATGCTGACAAAGTCATAATAAAATATATAGTAAATACCCTGCCTCAAAGCTGACAAAATAACAATAAAATATATAGCAAAAACCCTGCCTACAACTCTGACAAAATAACAATAAAATATATAGTAAAACCCTGCCTTCAAGGCTGACAAAATACCAATAAAGTATATAATAAAAACCCTACCTCCAACTTTGACAAAATAAAAATAAAATATGTAGTAAAAACCATGCCCCCCAACTCTGACAAAATACCAATAAAATATATAGTAAAAACCCTACCTCCAACTTTGACAAAATAAAAATAAAATATGTAGTAAAAAACCAGCCTCAAAGGGGACAAAATAACAATAAAGTATATAGTAAAAACCCTACTTCAAATTCTGACATAAACACAAGAAAATACATAGTAAAAACCCTGCCTACAACTCTGACAAAATAACAATAAAATATATAGTAAAAACCCTGCCTCCAAAGCTGACAAAATAACAATAAAATATACAGCAAAAATGCTGCCGCCAACGCTGACAAAATAACAATAAAATATACAGCAAAAACGCTGCCTACAACTCTGAAAAAAATAACAATAAAATATGTAGTGAAATCCCTGCCTCCAATGCTGACAAAGTCATAATAAAATATATAGTAAAACCCTGCCTCCAAAGCTGACAAAATAACGATAACATTTACAGCAAAAATGCTGCCTCCAACGCTGACAAAATAACAATAAAATACATAGTAAAAATGCTGTCTCCAAAGCTGACAAAATAACAATAAAATATACAGCATAAACGCTGCCTCCAACGCTGACAAAATAACATTAAAATATACAGCAAAAATGCTGCCTCCAAAGCTGACAAAATAACAATAAAATATACAGCAAAATGCTGCCTCCAACGCTGACAAACTAAAAATAAAATATACCGCAAAAATCCTGCCTCCAACGCTGACAAAATAACAATAAAATATATAGTAAAAACCTTAACTCCAAGACTGACAAAATAATAATAAAATATACAGTAAAAATGCTGCCTCCAACGCTGAAAAAATAACAATAAAATATATAGTAAAAACCTTAACTCCAAGTCTAACAAAATAACAATAAAATATACAGTAAAAATACTGCCTCTAACTCTGACAAAATAACAATAAAATATATAGTAAAAACCTTAACTCCAAGTCTGACAAAATAACAATAAAATATGTAGTAAAAATCCTACCTCCAACGCTTTCAAAGTTATAATAAAATATATAGTAAATACCCTGCCTCAAAGCTGACAAAATAACAATAAATATATAGTAAAAACCATGCCTACAAATCTGACAAAATATCAATAAAATATGTAGTAAAATCCCTGCCTCCAACGCTGACAAACAAACAATATAATATATAGTAGAAACCTCAACTCCAAGTCTGACAAAATAACAATAAAATACGTAGTAAAAACCCTACATCCAACGCTTTCAAAGTTATAATAAAATTTATAGTAAACACCCTTCCTCAAAGCTGACAAAATAACAATAAAATATATTGTAAAAACCCTGCCTACAACTCTGACAAAATAACAATAAAATATTTAGTAAAATCCTGCCTCCAACGCTGACAAAATACCAATAAAATATATAGTAAAAACCTTGCGTCCAACTCTGACAAAACAACAATAAAATATGTAGTAAAATCCCTGCCTTCAAGGCTGACAAAATACCAATAAAATATATAATAAAAACCCTACCTCCAACTTTGACAAAATAAAAATAAAATATGTAGTAAAAACCATGCCCCGAACTCTGACAATATAACAATAAAATATATAGTAAAGCCCTGCATTCAAGGCTGACAAAATACCAATAAAATATGTAATAAAAACCCTACCTCCAACTTTGACAAAATAAAAATAAAATATGTAGTAAAAAACCGGCCTCAAAGCTGACAAAATAACAATTAAATATATAGTAAAAACCCTGCCTCCAAAGCTGACAAAATAACAATAAAATATACAGCAAAAATGCTGCTCCAACGCTGACAAAATAACTTTAAAATATACAGCAAAAACGCTGCCTCCAACGCTGACAAAATTACAATAAAAAATACAGCAAAAATGATGCCTCAAACGCTGACAAAATAACATTAAATTTATAGTAAAAACCTTAACTCCAAGTCTGACAAAATAACAATAAAAAATACAATAAAAATGCTGCCTCCAACGCTGACAAAAGACCAATAAAATATATAGTAAAAGCCTATTTTCAACTCTGACAAAACAACAATAAAATATGTAGTAACAATCCTGCCTCCAACGCTGACAAAATAACAATAAAATATATAGTAAAAACCTTAACTCCAAGTTTGACAAAATAACAATAAAATATACAGTAAAAATTCTGCCTCCAACGCTGACAAAAGACCAATAAAATATATAGTAAAACCCTATTTCCAACCCTGACAAAATAACAATAAAATATACCGCAAAAATGCTGCCTCCAACGCTGACAAAATACCAATAAAATAAATAGTAAAAATGCTGCCTCCAACGCAGTCAAAAAAACAATAAAATATACAGCAAAATGCTGCCTCTAACGCTGACAAAATAACAATAAAATATACAGTAAAAATGCTGATTCCAACTCTGTCAAAATAACAATAAAATAAATAGTAAAAACCTTACCTCCAATTCTGACAAAATAACAATATAATATATAGTAAAAATCCTGCCTCCAACGCTGACAAAATAACAATAATATATACAGTAAAAATGCTGCCTCCAACGCTGTCAAAATAACAATAAAATATACACCAAAAATGCTGCCTCCAATGCTGACAAAATAACAATAAAATATACAGCAAAAATCTTGCCTCCAACGCTGTCAAAATAACAATAAAATATACAGTAAAAATGCTGCCTCCAACGCTGTCAAAGTAACAATAAAATATACAGTAAAAATGCTGCCTCCAACTCTGGCAAATTAACAATAAAATATGTTGTAAAAACCCAGCCTTCAAAGCTGGCAAAATAACAATAAAATATGTAGTAAAAACCCAGCCCCTAAAGCTGACAAAATAACAATAAAATATGTTGTAAAACCCAGTCTCCAAAACTGACAAAATAACAAGAAAATGTGTAGTAAAAAACCTACCTCCAAATCTGACAAAATAACAATGAAATATATAGTAAAAACCTTCCCTCCAACTCTAACAAAATAACAATAAAATATATAGTAAGACCCTTGCCCCCAACTCTGACAAAATAACAAAAAAATATGTAGTAAAATCCCTGCCTCCAATGCTGACAAAGTCATAATAGAATATATAGTAAATACCCTGCCTCAAAGCTGACAAAATAACAATAAAATATATAGTAAAAACCCTGCCTACAACTCTGACAAATTAACAAAAAAATATGTAGTAAAAATCCTGCCTCTAACGCTGACAAAATAACAATAAAATATACAGTAAAAATGCTGCCTCCAACGCTGACAAAATAACAATAAAATATGTAGTAAAATGCCTGCCTCCAACTCTAACAAAATAACAATAAAATGTGTAGTAATACACATTCAAGGCTGACAAAATACCAATAAAATATAGTAATTACCCTACCTCCAACTTTGACAAAATAAAAATAAAATATGTAGTAAAAACCCTGCCTCCAACTCTGACAAAATAACAATAAAATATATAGTAAAACCCTGCCTTTAAGGCTGACAAAATACCAATAAAGTATATAGTAAAAACCCTACCTCCAACTTTGACCAAATAAAAATAAAATATGTAGAAAAAAACCTGCCTCAAAGCAGACAAAATAACAATAAAATATTTAGTAAAAACCCTGCTTCAAATTCTGACATAAACACAAGAAAATACATAGTAGAAAACCCTGGTTACAACTCTGACAAAATAACAATAAAATATATAGTAAAAACCCTACCTCCAAAGCTGACAAAATAACAATAAAATATACGGCAAAAAAGCTGTCTCCAACGCTGACAAAATTACAATAAAATATACAGCAAAAATGCTGCCTCCAACGCTGACAAAATAACATTTAAATATATAGTGAAAACCTTAACTCCAAGTCTGACAAAATAACAATAAAATATACAGTAAAAATGCTGTCTCTAACGCTGACAAAATAACAATAACATACGTAGTAAAAACCTTAACTCCAAATCTGACAAAATAACAATACAATATGTAGTGAAAACCCTACCTCCAACTCCGACAAAATAACAATAAAATATATAGTAAAAACCCTACCTCCTAATCTGACAAAATAACAATGAAATATATAGTATAAACCTTGTCTCCAACTCTGACAAAATAACAATAAATATGTAGTAAAATCCCTGCCTGCAACGCTGACAAAATACCAATAAAATATATAGTAAAAACCGTGCCTCAAACTCTGACAAAACAACAATAAAATATGTAGTAAAATCCCTGCCTCCAATGCTGACAAAGTCATAATAAAATATATAGTAAATACCCTGCCTCAAAGCTGACAAAATAACAATTAAATATATAGTAAAAACCCTGCATACAACTCTGACAAAATACAATAAAATATGTAGTAAATTAACTGCCTACAACTCTGACAAAATACCAATAAAATATATAGTGAAAACCTTGCCTCCAACTCTGACAAAATAACAAAAAAATATGTAGTAAAATCCCTGCCTCCAACGCTTTCAAAGTTATAATAAAATATATAGTAAATACCCTGCCTCAAAGCTGACAAAATAACAATAACATATATAGTAAAAACCATGCCTACAACTCTGACAAAATAACAATAAAATATATAGTAAAAACCCTGCCTACAACTCTGACAAAATAACAATAAAATATGTAGTAAAATCCGTGCCTACAACTCTGACAAAATAACAATAAAATATGTAGTGAAATCCCTGCCTCCAATGCTGACAAAGTCATAATATAATGTATAGTAAATACCCTGCCTAAAGCTGACAAAAAACAATAAAATATATAGCAAAAACCCTGCCTACAACTCTGACAAAATAACAATAAAATATATAGTAAAACCCTGCCTTCAAGGCTGACAAAATACCAATAAAGTATATAATAAAAACCCTACC
Source organism: Prosapia bicincta (assembly GCA_036971475.1). Taxonomy (NCBI): domain Eukaryota; kingdom Metazoa; phylum Arthropoda; class Insecta; order Hemiptera; family Cercopidae; genus Prosapia; species Prosapia bicincta. The sequence continues at coordinate 375,518,354 of JBAIZL010000001.1, forward strand.
TCCAACTTTGACAAAATAAAAATAAAATATGTAGTAAAAAACCTGCCTCAAAGCGGACAAAACAACAATAAATTATATAGTAAAAACCCTACTTCAAATTCTGACATAAACACAAGAAAATACATAGTAAAAACCCTGCCTTCAGCTCTGACAAAATAACAATAAAATATATAGTAAAAACCCTGCCTCCAAAGCTGACAAAATAACAATAAAATATACAGCAAAAATGCTGCCTCTAACGCTGACAAAATAACAATAAAATATACATCAAAAATGCTGCCTCGAACGCTGACAAAATAAAAATAAAATATACAGCAAATATGCTCTCTCACACGCTGAGAAAATAACAATAAAATATATAGTAAAAACCGTAACTATAAGTCTAACAAAATAACAATAAAATATACAGTAAAAATGCTGCCTCTAACGCTGACAAAATAACAATAAAATATATAGTAAATACCTTAACTCCAAGTCTGACAAAATAACAATAAAATATATAGTAAAAACCCTACCTCCAACGCTTTCAAAGTTATAATAAAATATATAGTAAATACCCTGCCTCAAAGCTGACAAAATAACAATAAAATATATAGTAAAAACCATGCCTACAACACTGACAAAATAACAATAAAATATGTAGTAAAATCCCTGCCTCCAACGCTGACAAAATAACAATAAAATATATAGTAAAAACCTTAACTCCAAGTCTGACAAAATAACAATAAAATATGTAGTAAAAACCCTACCTCCAACGCTTTCAAAGTTATAATAAAATATATGGTAAATACCCTGCCTCAAAGCTGACAAAATTACAATAAAATATATAGTAAAAACCAAGCCTACAACTCTGACAAAATTAACAATAAAATATGTAGTAAAATCCCTGCCTCCAACGCTGACAAAATACCAATAAAACATTTAGTAAAAACCTTGCCTCCAACTCTGACAAAACAACAAAAAAATATGTAGTAAAATCCCTGCCTCCAATGCTGACAAAGTCATAATAAAATATATAGTAAATACCCTGCCTCAAAGCTGACAAAATAACAATAAAATATATAGTAAAAACCCTGCCTACAACTCTGACAAAATAACAAAAAAATATGTAGTAAAATCCCTGCTTCCAATGCCGACGAAGGTCATAATATAATATATAGTAAATACCCTGCCTCAAAGCTGACAAAATAACAATAAAATATATAGTAAAAACCCTGTCTACAACTCTGACAAAATAACAATAAAATATGTAGTAAAATCCCTGCCTACAAATCTGACAAAATAACAATAAAATATGTAGTAAAATCCCTGCCTCCAATGCTGACAAAGTCATATCAAAATATATAGTAAATACCCTGCCTCAAAGCTGACAAAATAACAATAAAATATATAGTAAATACCCTGCCTCAAAGCTGACAAAATAACAATCAAATATATAGTAAAAACCCTGCCTACAGCTCTGACAAAATAACAATAAAATATATAGTAAAACCCTGCCTTCAAGGCTGACAAAATACCAATAAAATATATAGTAAAAACCCTACCTCCAACTTTGACAAAATAAAAATAAAATATGTAGTAAAAACCCTGCCCCCAACTCTGACAAAATAACAATAAAATATATAGTGAAACCCTGCCTTTAAGGCTGACAATATACCAATAAAGTATATAGTAAAAACCCTACCTCCAACTTTGACAAAATAAAAATAAAATATGTAGTAAAAAACCTGCCTCAAAGCTGACAAAATAACAAAAAAATATAAAGTAAAAACCCTACTTCAAATTCTGACATAAAAACAAGAAAATACCTAGTAAAAACCCTGCCTACAACTCTGACAAATTACCAATAAAATACATAGTAAAAACCCTGCCTCCAAAGCTGACAAAATAACAATAAAATATACAGCAAAATGCTGCCTCCAACGCTGACAATTTAACAATAAAATATACAGCAAAAATGCTGCCTCCAACACTGACAAAATAACAATAAAATATACAGCAAAAATGCTGCCTCCAACGCTGACAAAATAGCAATAAAAATATATTAAAAACCTTAACTCCAAGTCTGACAAAAGAACAATAAAATATTCAGTAAAAATGCTGCCTCCAACGCTGACAAAATAGAAATAAAATATATAGTAAAAACCTTAACTCCAAGTCTGTCAAAATAACAATAAAATATACAGTAAAAATGCTGCCTCCAACGCTGACAAAAGCCCAATAAACTATATAGTAAAACCCGATTTACAACTCTGACAAAATTACAATAAAATATGTAGTAAAAATCCTCCCTCCAACGCTGTCAAAATAACAATAAAATATACTGCAAAAATGCTGTCTCCAACGCTGACAAAATAACAATAAAATATATAGTAAAAACCTTAACTCCAAGTCTGACAAAATAACAATAAAATGTACAGTAAAAATGCTGCCTCCAACTCTGACAAAATAACAATAAAATATGTAGTAAAAACCTTACCTCCAATTCTGACAAAATAAGAATATAATATATAGTAAAAGTCCTGCCTCCAACGCTGTCAAAATAAAACAATAAAATATACAGCAAAAATGCTGCCTCCAACGCTGACAAAATAACAATAAAATATATAGTAAATAGTTAACTCCAAGTCTGACAAAATAACAATAAAATATACAGTAAAAATGCTGCCTCCAACGCTGATAAAATAGCAATAAAATATATAATAAAAACCTTAACTCCAAGTCTGACAAAAAAACAATAAAATATACATTAAAAATGCTGTCTCCAACCCTGTCAAAATAACAATAAAATATACAGCAAAAATGCTGCCTCCAACGCTGACAAAATAACAATAAAATATACAACATAAATGCTGCCTCCAACGCTAATAAAATAACAATAAAATATATAGTAAAAACCTTAACTCCAAGTCTGACAAAATAACAATAAAATATACAGTAAAAATGCTGCCTCCAACGCTGACAAAAGACCAATGAAATATATAGTAAAACCCTATTTCCAACTCTGACAAAATAACAATAAAATATATATTAAAAACGCAGCCTCCAAAGCTGACAAAATAATAATAAAATATGTAGTAAAACCCAGTCTCGAAAGCTGACAAAATAACAATAAAATATGTAGTAAAAACCCAGCCTCCAAAGCTGACAAAATAACAATAAAATATGTAGTAAAACCCGGCCTCCAAAGCTGACAAAATAACAATAAAATATGTAGTAAAAACCCTAACTCCAACTCCGACAAAATAACAATAAAATATATAGTTAAAACCCTACCTCCAAATCTGACAAAATACCAATAAAATATATAGTACAAACCCTACCTCCAACTCTGACAAAATAACAATAAATTATATAGTAAAACCCTGCCTTTAAGGCTGACAAAATAACAATAAAACATGTAGTAAAAACCCTACCTCCAACTCCGACAAAATAACAATAAAATATATAGTAAAAACCTTGCCTCCAACTCTGACAAAATAACAAAAAAATATGTAGTAAAATCCCTGGCTCCAATGTTGACAAAGTCATTATAATGTATATAGTAAATACCCTGCCTCAAAGCTGACAAAATACCAATAAAATATATAGTACAAACCCTACCTCCAACCTTGACAAAAAACAATAAAATATATAGTAAAACCCTGCCTTCAAGGCTGACAAAATACCAATAAAATATATAGTACAAACCTTGCCTCCAACTCTGACAAAATGACAAAAAAATATGTAGTAAAATCCCTGCCTCCAATGCTGACAAAATCATATTAAAATATATAGTAAATACCCTGCCTCAAAGCTGACAAAATAACAATGAAATATATTGTAAATACCCTGCCTCAAAGCTGACAAAATACAATAAAATATATAGTAAAAACCCTGCCTACAACTCTGACAAAATAACAATAAAATATATAGTAAAAACCTTAACTCCAACTATGACAAAATAACAATAAAGTATATAGTAAAAACCCTGCCTATAACTCTGACAAAATAACAATATAATATATAGTAGACATCCTGCCTCCAACGCTAATAAAATAACAATAAAATATATAGTAAAAACCTAACTCCAACTATGACAAAATAACAATAAAGTATATAGTAAAAACCCTGCCTATAACTCTGACAAAATAACAATATAATATATAGTAGAAATCCTGCTTCCAACGCTGATAAAATAACAATAAAATATATAGTAAAAACCTTGCCTACAACTCTGACAAAATAACAAAAACATATGTAGTAAGACCCTGCCTTCAAGGCTGACAAAATACCAATAAAATATATAGTACAAACCATATCTCCAACTCTGACAAATTACAAAATAAAATATATAGTAAAACCCTGCCTTCAAGGCTGACAAAATACCAATAAAATATATAGTACAAACCTTGTCTCCAACTCTGACAAAATAACAAAAAAAATATGCAGTACAATCCCTGCCTCCAATGCTGACAATGTCATAATAAAATATATAGTAAATACCCTGCCTCAAAGCTGACAAAATAACAATGAAATATATAGTAAATACCCTGCCTCAAAACTGACAAAATAACAATAAAATATATAGTAAAAACCTTAACTCCAAGTCTGACAAAATAATAATAAAATATACAGTAAAAATGCTGCCTCCAACGCAGACAAAATACCAATAAAATATATAGTACAAACCCTACCTCCAACCCTGACAAAAAACAATAAAATATATAGTAAAACCCTGCCTTCAAGGCTGACAAAATAATAATAAAATATACAGTAAAAATCCTGCCTCCAACGCAGACAAAATACCAATAAAATATATAGTACAAACCCTACCTCCAACCCTGACAAAAAACAATAAAATATATAGTAAAACCCTGCCTTCAAGGCTGACAAAATACCAATAAAATATATAGTAAAAACCTTAACTCCAAGTCTGACAAAATAATAATAAAATATACAGTAAAAATGCTGCCTCCAACGCAGACAAAATACCAATAAAATATATAGTACAAACCCTACCTCCAGCCCTGACAAAAAACAATAAAATATATAGTAAAACCCTGCCTTCAAGGCTGACAAAATACCAATAAAATATATAGTACAAACCTTGCCTCCAACTCTGACAAAATAACAAAAAAAATATGCAGTACAATCCCTGCCTCCAATGCTGACAAAGTCATAATAAAATATATAGTAAATACCCTGCCTCAAAGCTGACAAAATAACAATGAATTATATAGTAAATACCCTGCCTCAAACTGACAAAATAACAATAAAATATATAGTAAAATCCCTGCCTACAACTCTGACAAAATAACAATAAAATATATAGTAAAAACCTTAACTCCAACTATGACAAAATAACAATAAAGCATATAGTAAAAACCCTGCCTATAACTCTGACAAAATAACAATATAATATATAGTAGAAATCCTGCCTCCAACGCTGATAAAATACCAATAAAATATATAGTAAAAACCTTGCCTCCAACTCTGACAAAATAACAAAAGAATGTGTAGTAAAATCCCTGCATCCAATGCTGACAAAGTCATAATAAAATATATAGTAAATACCCTGCCTCAAAGCTGACAAAATAACAATAAAATATATAGTAAAACCCTGCATACAAGTCTAACAAAATAACAATAAAATATGTAGTAAAATCCCTGCCTACAACTCTGACAAAATACCAGTAAAATATATAGTAAAAACCTTGCTTCCAACACTGACAAAATAACAAAAAAATATGTAGTGAAATCCCTGCCTCCAATGCTGACAAGGTCATAAAAAAATATATCGTAAATACCCTGCCTCAAAGCTAACAAAATAACAATAAAACATATAGTAAAATCCCAGCCTACAACTCTGACAAAATAACAATAAAATATGTAGTAAAATCCCTGACTCCAATGCTGACAATGTCATAATAGAATACATAGTAAATACCCTGCCTCAAAGCTGACAAAATAACAATAAAAAATATAGTAAAAACCCTGCCTACAGCTCTGACAAAATAACAATAAAATATATAGTAAAACCCTGCCTTCAAGGCTGACAAAATACCAATAAAATATATAGTAAAAACTCTACCTCCAACTTTGACAAAATAAAAATAAAATATGTAGTAAAAACCCTGCCCCCAACTCTTACAAAATAACAATAAAACATATAGTAAAACCCTGCCTTCAAGGCTGACAAAATACCAATAAAGTATATAGTAAAAACCCTACCTCCAACTTTGACAAAATAAAAATAAATATTTAGTAAAAAACCTGCCTCAAAGCTGACAAAATAACAATAAATTATATAGTAAAAACCCTACTTCAAATTCTAACATAAGCACAAGAAAATACATAGTAAAAACCCGGCCTACAACTCTGACAAATTACCAATAAAATATATAGTAAAAATCCTGCCTCCAAATCTGACAAAATAAGAATAAAATATACAGCAAAAATGCTGCCTCCAACGCTGACAAAATAACAATAATATATAAGGCAAAAATGCTGCCCCCAACGCTGACAAAATAACAATAAAATATACAGCAAAAATGCTGCCTCCATCGCTGACAAAATAACAATAAAATATGTAGTAAAAACCTTAACTCCAAGTCTGACAAAAAACCAATAAAATATACAGTAAAAATGCTGCCTCCAAACGCTGACAAAATAGCAATAAAATATATAGTAAAAACCTTAACTCCAAGTCTGACAAAATAACAATAAAATATACAGTAAAATTGCTGCCTCCAACGCTGACAAAAGACAAATAAAATATATAGTAAAACCCTTTTTCCAACTCAGACAAAATAACAATAAAATATATAGTAAAAATCCTGCCTCCAACGCTGTCAAAATAACAATAAAATATACAGCAAAAATGCTGCCTCCAACGCTGACAAAATAGCAATAAAATATATAGTAAAAACCTTAACTCCAACTCTGACAAAATAACAAAAAAATATGTCTTAAAATCCCTGCCTCCAATGCTGACTAAGTCATAATAAAATATATAGTAAATACCCTGCCTCAAAGCTGCAAAATAACAATAAAATATATAGTAAAAACAATGCCTACAACTCTGACAAAATAACAATAAAATATGTAGTAAAATCCCTGCCTTCAATTCTGACAAAATCATAATAAAATATGTAGTAAAAACCATGCCCCCAACTCTGACAAAATAACAATAAAATATATAGTAAAACCCTGCCTTCAAGGCTGACAAAATACCAATAAAGTATATAGTAAAAACCCTACCTCTAACTTTGACAAAATAAAAATAAAATATGTAGTAAAAAACCTGCCTCAAAGCTGACAAAATAACAATAAAATATATAGTAAAAACCCTACTTCAAATTCTGGCATAAACACAAGAAAATAATTAGTAAAAACCCTGCCTACAACTCTGACAAAATAACAATAAAATATATAGTTAACACCCTGCCCCCAAAGCTTACAAAATAACAATAAAAATGACAGCAAAAATGCTGCCTCCAACGCTGACAAAATAACAATAAAATATACAGCAAAAATGCTGCCTCCAACGCTGACAAAATAACAATAAAATATGCAGCAAAAATGCTGCCTCCAACGCTGACAAAGTAACAATAAAATATGTAGTAAAATCCCTGCCTCCAATGCTGACAAAGTCATAACAAAATATAGAGTAAATACCCTGCCTCAAAGCTGACAAAATAACAATAAAATATATAGTAAATACCCTGCCTCAAAGCTGACAAAATAACAATCAAATATATAGTAAAAACCCTGCCTACAGCTCTGACAAAATAACAATAAAATATATAGTAAAACCCTGCCTTCAAGGCTGACAAAATACCGATAAAATATATAGTAAAAACCCTACCTCCAACTTTGACAAAATAAAAATAAAATATGTAGTAAAAACCCTGCCCCCAACTCTGACAAAATAACAATAAAATATATAGTGAAACCCTGCCTTCAAGGCTGACTAAATACCAATAAAGTATACAGGAAAAACCCTACCTCCAACTTTGACAAAATAAAAATAAAATATGTAGTAAAAAACCTGCCTCAAAGCTGACAAAATAACAATAAAATATAAAGTAAAAACCCTACTTCAAATTCTGACATAAACACAAGAAAATACATAGTAAAAACCCTGCCTACAACTCTGAAAAATTACCAATAAAATACATAGTAAGAACCCTGCCTCCAAAGCTGACAAAATAACAATAAAATATACAGCAAAATGCTGCCTCCAACGCTGACAAAACAACAATAAAATATACAGCAAAAATGCTGCCTCCAACACTGACAAAATAACAATAAAATATACAGCCAAAATGCTGCCTCCAAAGCTGACAAAATAGCAATAAAAAATATATTAAAAAAATTAACTCCAAGTCTGACAAAAGAACAATAAAATATTCAGTAAAAATGCTGCCTCCAACGCTGACAAAATAGAAATAAAATATATAGTAAAAACCTTAACTCCAAGTCAGACAAAATAACAATAAAATATACAGTAAAAATGCTGCCTCCAACGCTGACAAAAACCCAATAAACTATATAGTAAAACCCGATTTACAACTCTGACAAAATTACAATAAAATATGTAGTAAAAATCCTCCCTCCAACGCTGTCAAAATAACAATAAAATATACTGCAAAAATGCTGTCTCCAACGCTGACAAAATAACAATAAAATATATAGTAAAAACCTTAACTCCAAGTCTGACAAAATAACAATAAAATGTACAGTAAAAATGCTGCCTCCAACTCTGACAAAATAACAATAAAATATGTAGTAAAAACCTTACCTCCAATTCTGACAAAATAACAATATAATATATAGTAAAAGTCCTGCCTCCAACGCTGTCAAAATAAAACAATAAAATATACAGCAAAAATGCTGCCTCCAACGCTGACAAAATAACAATAAAATATATAGTAAATAGTTAACTCCAAGTCTGACAAAATAACAATAAAATATACAGTAAAAATGCTGCCTCCAACGCTGATAAAATAGCAATAAAATATATAATAAAAACCTTAACTCCAAGTCTGACAAAAAAACAATAAAATATACAGTAAAAATGCTGTCTCCAACCCTGTCAAAATAACAATAAAATATACAGCAAAAATGCTGCCTCCAACGCTGACAAAATAACAATAAATTATACAGCATAAATGCTGCCTCCAACGCTAACAAAATAACAATACAATATATAGTAAAAACCTTAACTCCAAGTCTGACAAAATAACAATAAAATATACGGTAAAGATGCTGCCTCCGACGCTGACAAAAGACCAATGAAATATATAGTAAAACCCTATTTCCAACTCTGACAAAATAACAATAAAATATATATTAAAAACCCAGCCTCCAAAGCTGACAAAATAATAATAAAATATGTAGTAAAACCCAGTCTCGAAAGCTGACAAAATAACAATAAAATATGTAGGAAAAACCCAGCCTCCAAAGCTGACAAAATAACAATAAAATATGTAGTAAAACCCGGCCTCCAAAGCTGACAAAATAACAATAAAATATGTAGTAAAAACCCTACCTCCAACTCCGATTAAATACCAATAAAATATATAGTACAAACATTGCCTCCAACTCTGACAAAATAACAATGAAATATGTAGTAAAACCCGGCCTCCAAAGCTGACAAAATAACAATAAAATATGTAGTAAAACCCGGCCTCCAACGCTGACAAAATAACAATAAAATATGTAGTAAAACCCTACCTCCAACTCCGACAAAATACCAATAAAATATATAGTACAAACATTGCCTCCAACTCTGACAAAATAACAATAAAATATGTAGTAAAACCCGGCCTCCAAAGCTGACAAAGTCGTAATAAAATATATAGTAAATACCCTACCTCCAACTCTAACAAAATAACAATAAAATATATAGTAAAACCCTGCCTTCAAGGCTGACAAAATACCAATAAAATATATAGTACAAACCCTACCTCCAACTCTGACAAAATAACAATAAAATATATAGTAAAACCCCTACCTAAAAATCTGACAAAATAACAATGAAATATATAGTAAAAACCTTGCCTCCAACTCTGACAAAATAACAAAAAAATATGTAGTAAAATCCCTGGCTCCAATGCTGACAAAGTCATTATAATATATGTAGAAAATACCCTGCCTCAAATCTGACAAAATACCAATAAAATATATAGTACAAACCCAACCTCCAACCCTGACAAAAAACAATAAAATATATAGTAAAACCCTGCCTTCAAGGCTGACAAAATACCAATAAAAGTATATAGTACAAACCTTGCCTCCAACTCTGACAAAATGACAACAAAATATGTAGTAAAATCCCTGCCTCCAATGCTGACAAAATCATATTAAAATATATAGTAAATACCCTGCCTCAAAGCTGACAAAATAACAATGAAATATATTGTAAATACCCTGCCTCAAAGCTGACAAAATACAATAAAATATATAGTAAAAACCCTAACTACAACTCTGACAAAATAAAAATAAATTATATAGTAAAAACCTTAACTCCAACTATGACAAAATAACAATAAAGTATATAGTAAAAACCCTGCCTATAACTCTGACAAAATAACAATATAATATATAGTAGAAATCCGGCCTCCAACGCTAATAAAATAACAATAAAATATATAGTAAAAACCTAACTCCAACTATGACAAAATAACAATAAAGTATATAGTAAAAACCCTGCCTATAACTCTGACAAAATAACAATATAATATATAGTAGAAATCCTGCTTCCAACGCTGATAAAATAACAATAAAATATATAGTAAAAACCCTGCCTACAACTCTGACAAAATAACAAAAACATATGTAGTAAAACCCTGCCTTCAAGGCTGACAAAATACCAATAAAATATATAGTACAAACCCTATCTCCAACTCTGACAAATTAACAATAAAATATATAGTAAAACCCTGCCTTCAAGGCTGACAAAATACCAATAAAATATATAGTACAAACCTTGCCTCCAACTCTGACAAAATAACAAAAAAAATATGCAGTACAATCCCTGCCTCCAATGCTGACAAAGTCATAATAAAATATATAGTAAATACCCTGCCTCAAAGCTGACAAAATAACAATGAATTATATAGTAAATACCCTGCCTCAAACTGACAAAATAACAATAAAATATATAGTAAAATCCCTGCCTACAACTCTGACAAAATAACAATAAAATATATAGTAAAAACCTTAACTCCAACTATGACAAAATAACAATAAAGCATATAGTAAAAACCCTGCCTATAACTCTGACAAAATAACAATATAATATATAGTAGAAATCCTGCCTCCAACGCTGATAAAATACCAATAAAATATATAGTAAAAACCTTGCCTCCAACTCTGACAAAATAACAAAAGAATGTGTAGTAAAATCCCTGCATCCAATGCTGACAAAGTCATAATAAAATATATAGTAAATACCCTGCCTCAAAGCTGACAAAATAACAATAAAATATATAGTAAAACCCTGCATACAAGTCTAACAAAATAACAATAAAATATGTAGTAAAATCCCTGCCTACAACTCTGACAAAATACCAGTAAAATATATAGTAAAAACCTTGCTTCCAACACTGACAAAATAACAAAAAAATATGTAGTGAAATCCCTGCCTCCAATGCTGACAAGGTCATAAAAAAATATATCGTAAATACCCTGCCTCAAAGCTAACAAAATAACAATAAAACATATAGTAAAATCCCAGCCTACAACTCTGACAAAATAACAATAAAATATGTAGTAAAATCCCTGACTCCAATGCTGACAATGTCATAATAGAATACATAGTAAATACCCTGCCTCAAAGCTGACAAAATAACAATAAAAAATATAGTAAAAACCCTGCCTACAGCTCTGACAAAATAACAATAAAATATATAGTAAAACCCTGCCTTCAAGGCTGACAAAATACCAATAAAATATATAGTAAAAACTCTACCTCCAACTTTGACAAAATAAAAATAAAATATGTAGTAAAAACCCTGCCCCCAACTCTTACAAAATAACAATAAAACATATAGTAAAACCCTGCCTTCAAGGCTGACAAAATACCAATAAAGTATATAGTAAAAACCCTACCTCCAACTTTGACAAAATAAAAATAAATATTTAGTAAAAAACCTGCCTCAAAGCTGACAAAATAACAATAAATTATATAGTAAAAACCCTACTTCAAATTCTAACATAAGCACAAGAAAATACATAGTAAAAACCCGGCCTACAACTCTGACAAATTACCAATAAAATATATAGTAAAAATCCTGCCTCCAAATCTGACAAAATAAGAATAAAATATACAGCAAAAATGCTGCCTCCAACGCTGACAAAATAACAATAATATATAAGGCAAAAATGCTGCCCCCAACGCTGACAAAATAACAATAAAATATACAGCAAAAATGCTGCCTCCATCGCTGACAAAATAACAATAAAATATGTAGTAAAAACCTTAACTCCAAGTCTGACAAAAAACCAATAAAATATACAGTAAAAATGCTGCCTCCAAACGCTGACAAAATAGCAATAAAATATATAGTAAAAACCTTAACTCCAAGTCTGACAAAATAACAATAAAATATACAGTAAAATTGCTGCCTCCAACGCTGACAAAAGACAAATAAAATATATAGTAAAACCCTTTTTCCAACTCAGACAAAATAACAATAAAATATATAGTAAAAATCCTGCCTCCAACGCTGTCAAAATAACAATAAAATATACAGCAAAAATGCTGCCTCCAACGCTGACAAAATAGCAATAAAATATATAGTAAAAACCTTAACTCCAACTCTGACAAAATAACAAAAAAATATGTCTTAAAATCCCTGCCTCCAATGCTGACTAAGTCATAATAAAATATATAGTAAATACCCTGCCTCAAAGCTGCAAAATAACAATAAAATATATAGTAAAAACAATGCCTACAACTCTGACAAAATAACAATAAAATATGTAGTAAAATCCCTGCCTTCAATTCTGACAAAATCATAATAAAATATGTAGTAAAAACCATGCCCCCAACTCTGACAAAATAACAATAAAATATATAGTAAAACCCTGCCTTCAAGGCTGACAAAATACCAATAAAGTATATAGTAAAAACCCTACCTCTAACTTTGACAAAATAAAAATAAAATATGTAGTAAAAAACCTGCCTCAAAGCTGACAAAATAACAATAAAATATATAGTAAAAACCCTACTTCAAATTCTGGCATAAACACAAGAAAATAATTAGTAAAAACCCTGCCTACAACTCTGACAAAATAACAATAAAATATATAGTTAACACCCTGCCCCCAAAGCTTACAAAATAACAATAAAAATGACAGCAAAAATGCTGCCTCCAACGCTGACAAAATAACAATAAAATATACAGCAAAAATGCTGCCTCCAACGCTGACAAAATAACAATAAAATATGCAGCAAAAATGCTGCCTCCAACGCTGACAAAGTAACAATAAAATATGTAGTAAAATCCCTGCCTCCAATGCTGACAAAGTCATAACAAAATATAGAGTAAATACCCTGCCTCAAAGCTGACAAAATAACAATAAAATATATAGTAAATACCCTGCCTCAAAGCTGACAAAATAACAATCAAATATATAGTAAAAACCCTGCCTACAGCTCTGACAAAATAACAATAAAATATATAGTAAAACCCTGCCTTCAAGGCTGACAAAATACCGATAAAATATATAGTAAAAACCCTACCTCCAACTTTGACAAAATAAAAATAAAATATGTAGTAAAAACCCTGCCCCCAACTCTGACAAAATAACAATAAAATATATAGTGAAACCCTGCCTTCAAGGCTGACTAAATACCAATAAAGTATACAGGAAAAACCCTACCTCCAACTTTGACAAAATAAAAATAAAATATGTAGTAAAAAACCTGCCTCAAAGCTGACAAAATAACAATAAAATATAAAGTAAAAACCCTACTTCAAATTCTGACATAAACACAAGAAAATACATAGTAAAAACCCTGCCTACAACTCTGAAAAATTACCAATAAAATACATAGTAAGAACCCTGCTTCCAAAGCTGACAAAATAACAATAAAATATACAGCAAAATGCTGCCTCCAACGCTGACAAAACAACAATAAAATATACAACAAAAATGCTGCCTCCAACACTGACAAAATAACAATAAAATATACAGCCAAAATGCTGCCTCCAAAGCTGACAAAATAGCAATAAAAAATATATTAAAAAAATTAACTCCAAGTCTGACAAAAGAACAATAAAATATTCAGTAAAAATGCTGCCTCCAACGCTGACAAAATAGAAATAAAATATATAGTAAAAACCTTAACTCCAAGTCAGACAAAATAACAATAAAATATACAGTAAAAATGCTGCCTCCAACGCTGACAAAAACCCAATAAACTATATAGTAAAACCCGATTTACAACTCTGACAAAATTACAATAAAATATGTAGTAAAAATCCTCCCTCCAACGCTGTCAAAATAACAATAAAATATACTGCAAAAATGCTGTCTCCAACGCTGACAAAATAACAATAAAATATATAGTAAAAACCTTAACTCCAAGTCTGACAAAATAACAATAAAATGTACAGTAAAAATGCTGCCTCCAACTCTGACAAAATAACAATAAAATATGTAGTAAAAACCTTACCTCCAATTCTGACAAAATAACAATATAATATATAGTAAAAGTCCTGCCTCCAACGCTGTCAAAATAAAACAATAAAATATACAGCAAAAATGCTGCCTCCAACGCTGACAAAATAACAATAAAATATATAGTAAATAGTTAACTCCAAGTCTGACAAAATAACAATAAAATATACAGTAAAAATGCTGCCTCCAACGCTGATAAAATAGCAATAAAATATATAATAAAAACCTTAACTCCAAGTCTGACAAAAAAACAATAAAATATACAGTAAAAATGCTGTCTCCAACCCTGTCAAAATAACAATAAAATATACAGCAAAAATGCTGCCTCCAACGCTGACAAAATAACAATAAATTATACAGCATAAATGCTGCCTCCAACGCTAACAAAATAACAATACAATATATAGTAAAAACCTTAACTCCAAGTCTGACAAAATAACAATAAAATATACGGTAAAGATGCTGCCTCCGACGCTGACAAAAGACCAATGAAATATATAGTAAAACCCTATTTCCAACTCTGACAAAATAACAATAAAATATATATTAAAAACCCAGCCTCCAAAGCTGACAAAATAATAGTAAAATATGTAGTAAAACCCAGTCTCGAAAGCTGACAAAATAACAATAAAATATGTAGGAAAAACCCAGCCTCCAAAGCTGACAAAATAACAATAAAATATGTAGTAAAACCCGGCCTCCAAAGCTGACAAAATAACAATAAAATATGTAGTAAAAACCCTACCTCCAACTCCGATTAAATACCAATAAAATATATAGTACAAACATTGCCTCCAACTCTGACAAAATAACAATGAAATATGTAGTAAAACCCGGCCTCCAAAGCTGACAAAATAACAATAAAATATGTAGTAAAACCCGGCCTCCAACGCTGACAAAATAACAATAAAATATGTAGTAAAACCCTACCTCCAACTCCGACAAAATACCAATAAAATATATAGTACAAACATTGCCTCCAACTCTGACAAAATAACAATAAAATATGTAGTAAAACCCGGCCTCCAAAGCTGACAAAGTCGTAATAAAATATATAGTAAATACCCTACCTCCAACTCTAACAAAATAACAATAAAATATATAGTAAAACCCTGCCTTCAAGGCTGACAAAATACCAATAAAATATATAGTACAAACCCTACCTCCAACTCTGACAAAATAACAATAAAATATATAGTAAAACCCCTACCTCCAAATCTGACAAAATAACAATGAAATATATAGTAAAAACCTTGCCTCCAACTCTGACAAAATAACAAAAAAATATGTAGTAAAATCCCTGGCTCCAATGCTGACAAAGTCATTATAATATATGTAGAAAATACCCTGCCTCAAATCTGACAAAATACCAATAAAATATATAGTACAAACCCAACCTCCAACCCTGACAAAAAACAATAAAATATATAGTAAAACCCTGCCTTCAAGGCTGACAAAATACCAATAAAAGTATATAGTACAAACCTTGCCTCCAACTCTGACAAAATGACAACAAAATATGTAGTAAAATCCCTGCCTCCAATGCTGACAAAATCATATTAAAATATATAGTAAATACCCTGCCTCAAAGCTGACAAAATAACAATGAAATATATTGTAAATACCCTGCCTCAAAGCTGACAAAATACAATAAAATATATAGTAAAAACCCTAACTACAACTCTGACAAAATAAAAATAAATTATATAGTAAAAACCTTAACTCCAACTATGACAAAATAACAATAAAGTATATAGTAAAAACCCTGCCTATAACTCTGACAAAATAACAATATAATATATAGTAGAAATCCGGCCTCCAACGCTAATAAAATAACAATAAAATATATAGTAAAAACCTAACTCCAACTATGACAAAATAACAATAAAGTATATAGTAAAAACCCTGCCTATAACTCTGACAAAATAACAATATAATATATAGTAGAAATCCTGCTTCCAACGCTGATAAAATAACAATAAAATATATAGTAAAAACCCTGCCTACAACTCTGACAAAATAACAAAAACATATGTAGTAAAACCCTGCCTTCAAGGCTGACAAAATACCAATAAAATATATAGTACAAACCCTATCTCCAACTCTGACAAATTAACAATAAAATATATAGTAAAACCCTGCCTTCAAGGCTGACAAAATACCAATAAAATATATAGTACAAACCTTGTCTCCAACTCTGACAAAATAACAAAAAAAATATGCAGTACAATCCCTGCCTCCAATGCTGACAATGTCATAATAAAATATATAGTAAATACCCTGCCTCAAAGCTGACAAAATAACAATGAAATATATAGTAAATACCCTGCCTCAAAACTGACAAAATAACAATAAAATATATAGTAAAAACAGTGCCTATAACTCTGACAAAATAACAATAAAATATACAGCAAAAATGCTGCCTCCAACACTGACAAACTAAAAATAAAATATACCGCAAAAATCCTGCCTCCAACGCTGACAAAATAACAATAAAATATATAGTAAAAACCTTAACTCCAAGTCTGATAAAATAATAATAAAATATACAGTAAAAATGCTGCCTCCAACGCAGACATAATACCAATAAAATATATAGTACAAACCCTACCTCCAACCCTGACAAAAAACAATAAAATATATAGTAAAACCCTGCCTTCAAGGCTGACAAAATACCAATAAAATATATAGTAGCAACCTTGCCTCCAACTCTGACAAAATAACAAAAAAAATATGCAGTACAATCCCTGCCTCCAATGCTGACAAAGTCATAATAATATATATAGTAAATACCCTGCCTCAAAGCTGACAAAATTACAATGAAATATATAGTAAATACCCTGCCTCAAACTGACAAAATAACAATAAAATATATAGTAAAAACCCTGCCTACAACTCTGACAAAATAACAATAAAATATATAGTAAAAACCTTAACTCCAACTATGACAAAACAACAATAAAGCATATAGTACAAACCCTGCCTATAACTCTGACAAAATAACAATATAATATATAGTAGAAATCCTGCCTCCAACGCTGATAAAATAACAATAAAATATATAGTAAAAACCTTAACTCCAACTATGACAAAATAACAATAAATTATACAGTAAAATCCTTAACTCCAACGGTGATAAAATAACAATAAAATATATAATAAAACCTTAACGCCAACGCTCATAAAATAACAATAAAATATATAGTAAAAACCTACCTCCAATTGAGACAAAAAAAACAAGAAAATACATAGTAAAAACCCTGCCTACAACATTGATAAAATAACAATATCATATATAGTAGAAATCCTGCCTCCGACGCTGATAAAATAACATAATATATAGTAAAAACCTTAACTCCAACTCTGACAAAATAACAATAAAATATACAGTATAAACCTTAACTCCAACGCTGATAAAATAACAATGAAATATATAGTAAAAACCTTAACTCCAACGCTGATAAAATAACAATACATTTTATAGTAAAAACCCTGCCTCAAAGCTGACAAAGTAACAATAAAATATATAGTAAAAACCCTATTTCCGACTCTGAAAAAATAACATAAAATATGTAATAAAAGTCCTGCCTCCAACGCTGTCAAAATACAATAAAATATACAGCCAAAATGCCGCCTCCAACGCTGACAAAGTACTGTAACAATAAAATATAAAGTAAAAACCCTGCCTACAACTCTGACAAAATAACAATATAATAATAAATACACAAAAATCTCTTAACCACAAGCTTTCTTTATTTTAGCCTTATGTACATTTCAGTTACAAAGTAACCATCCTCAGAGGGATAACATACAAAGACTGATTAACGCTAGAAAAATACCTTATTTATAATCTACAGAACTAGTCACTCCCACTCCGACCGCCGCGGCCCCACCTGTTAAACAAGGCGTAGCCTCGCCCATCGAGTGAAAGCAAGATATCTTACTTCAATTTACTAAAATATAAATTAAAAATACAATAAATACAGAATTATAATTGTTTTTTGAAATTATAACCAACACAAAATTTAATATAAAAATCATAATCCTATTTAACAAATGAATATAAAATTGAGTGAGGAATAGGACCTCTATCAGAATTTAATAAATTCTCAGGTTTATGTTTACTAATTTTTAAACTTTCGAAACTATTTAACACTTATTAGTTCTAACATTCTTAATTAACTTGACATTATTAACATCTAGATTGTGATTGGTCTCTAAAATATGGGCAGCAATACTAGACTTATCAGATCTTTGGTATTTAATATCCCTATATGTTCCTTAAATCTAGTTATTACTTTTTGTCTTGTCTGCCCAATATAAATTTTATCACAATGTTTCTACTTTATCTTTTGCATTACCTGATAAATTTTCAAGGTTAATATGATTTTCATACGCAACTCTCAATTTAACATTCTTAAAAATTCCCTCCAGCCCTTTGGTTTAAAACTTTGTCAAAAGGTAAACTAATAAACGGCTTTCTTCTTTAGTTTCCAAAGGTAATGTTGTTAATTTCTTCCGAAAGATCCTAATCTTTTGCTTCCTAAGGATATTATCAATAACTTTACGTTCATAACCATTACATTCTGCTGTACTTTTAATATATTCTAATTCAATATCAAAACGGCTTTTACTCAAAGGAATATTAATCAACCTATTAACTAAAGAATTGAAAGCTGCAAATTTGTATTGGTTACAATGGTTAGATTCGTTTGGAATGAATCTATCATTGGATGTTGGCTTTCTATAAATATCAAAAACTATTTTATGTCTATTTCTAATACAATAAACATCAAGAAACGGTAAACGTTTATCTTTTTCAATTTCATAAGTAAATCTAATACTTGATTTAGGATGTTGATCATTGATGATCCTTAGAAATGGATCAATTTGAAATTCTTTAATATTAAATATAGCGAAAATATCATCAACGTTCTCTGACAAAATAACAATAAAATATATAGTAAAAACCCTGCCTACAACTCTAACAAAATAACAATATAATATATAGTAGAAATCCTGCCTTCAACGCTGATAAAATAACAATAAAATATATAGTAAAAACCTTAACTCCAACGCTGTCAAAATAACAATAAAATATACAGCAAAAATGCTGCCTCCAACGCTGTCAAAATATTAATAAAATATAAAGTAAAGACTCTGCCTACAACTCTGACAAAATAACAATAAAATATGTAGTAAAAATCCTGCCTACAACGCTGACAAATTAACAATAAAATATACAGCAAAAATGCTGCCTCCAACGCTGACAAAAAAACAATAAAATATAAAGTAAAAACCCTGCCTACAACTCTGACAAAATAACAATAAAATATGTAGTAAAAATGCTGCCTCCAACGCTGATAAAATAACATAATATATAGTAAAAACCTTAACGCCAACTCTGACAAAATAACAATAAAATATACAGTAAAAACCTTAACTCCAACGCCGATAAAATAACAATACATTATATAGTAAAAACCCTGCCTCAAAGCTGACAAAATAACAATAAAATATATAGTAAAACCCCTATTTCCGACTCTGAAAAAATAACAATAAAATATATAGTAAAAACCTTAACTCCAACGCTGACAAAATAACAATAAAGTATGTAGTAAAATAATTGCTTCCAACGCTGACAAAGTAACAATAAATTATATAGTGAAAACCCTGCCTTCAAGGCTTACAAAATAACAATAAAATATGTAGTAAATACCTTAACTCCAACTCTGACAAAATAACAATAAAATTTACAATAAAAATGCTGCCTATAAACGCTGACAAAAGACCAATAAATTATATATTAAAAACCCCATTTCCAACTCTGAAGAAATGACAATAAAGTATGTAGTAAAATCAATGCCTCCAATGCTGACAAAGTAACAATATATTATATAGTGAAAACCCTGCCTTCAAGGCTTACAAAATAACAATAAAATATGTAGTAAATACCTTAACTCCAGTTCTGACAAAATAACAATAAAATTTACAATAAAAATTCTGCCTATAAGCCCTGACAAAAGACCAATAAATTATATAGTAAAAACCCTATTTCCAACTCTAACAAAATAACAATAAAATATGTAGTAAAAACTTAAACTCCAACGCTGACAAAATAACAATAAAGCAATAAAGTATGTAGTAAAATCATTGCTTCCAATGCTGACAAAGTGACAATAAATTATATAGTGAAAACCCTGCCTTCAAGGCTTACAAAATAACAATAAAATATGTAGTAAATACCTTAACTCCAAATCTGACAAAATAACAATAAAATTTACAATAAAAATGCTGCCTATAAACGCTGACAAAAAACCAATAAATTATATAGTAAAAACCCTATTTCCAACTCTGACAAAATAACAATAAAATATGTAGTATAATCATTGCCTTCAAGGCTCACAAAATAACAATAAAATATATAGTAAATACCCTGCCTCAAAGCTGACAAAAGACCAATAAAATATATAGTAAAAACCCTATTTCCAACTCTAACAAAATAACAATAAAACATGTAATAAAAATCCTGCCTCCAACGCTGACAAAATAACAATAAAAAATACAGTAAAAATGCTGCCTCCAACGCTGACAAAAGATCAAAAAAATATATAGTAAAACCCTATTTCCAACTCTGACAAAATAACCATAAAATATGTAATGAAAATCCTGCCTCCAACGATGACAAAATAACAATAAAGTATACTGCAAAAATGTTGCCTCCAACGCTGTCAAAATAACAATAAAATATACAGCAAAAAAGCTGCCTCCAACGCTGTCAAAATAACAATAAAATATATAGTAAAAGCCTTAACTCCAAGTCTGACAAAATAACAATAAAATATATAGTAAAACCCTATTTCCAACTCTGACAAAATAACAATAAAATATGTAGTAAAAACCCTGCCTCCAACGCTGACAAAATAACAATAAAATATGTAGTAAAACCATATCACCAACTCTGACAAAATAACAATAAAATTTGTAGTAAAAATCCTGCCTCCAACGCTGACAAAATAACAATAAAATATACAGTAAAAATGCTGCTCCCAACGCTGACAAAATAACAATAAAATATACAGTAAAAATGCTGCCTATAACGTTCACAAAATAACAATAAAATATATAGTAAAAACCTTAACTCCAAGTCTGACAAAATAACAATAAAATATACACTA
The DNA here is from genome assembly GCA_036971475.1 of Prosapia bicincta. Taxonomy (NCBI): domain Eukaryota; kingdom Metazoa; phylum Arthropoda; class Insecta; order Hemiptera; family Cercopidae; genus Prosapia; species Prosapia bicincta. The sequence continues at coordinate 375,540,208 of JBAIZL010000001.1, forward strand.
AAAATTCTGCCTCCAACGCTGTCAAAATAACAATAAAATATACAGTAAAAATGCTGCCTCCAACGCTGTCAAAATAACAATATAATATACAGTTAAAATGCTGCCTCCAACGCTGACAAAATAACAATAAAATATACAGTAAAAAATACTGCCTCCAACGCTGACAAAATAACAGTAAAATATACAGTAAAAATCCTGCCTCCAACGCTGACAAAATAACAATAAAAAATACAGTAAAAATGCTGCCTCCAACGCTGACAAAATAACAATAAAATATACAGGAAATATCATGCCTCCAACGCTGTCAAAATAAGAATAAAATAAACAGCAAAAATGCTGCCTCCAACGCTGACAAAATAACAATAAAATATAGAGCAAAAATGCTGCCTCCAACGCTGTCAAAATAACAATAAAATATACAGCAAAAATGCTGCCTCCAACGCTGTCAAAATAACAATAAAATATATAGTAAAAACCTTAACTCCAAGTCTGACAAAATAACAATAAAATATACAGTAAAACCCTATTTCCAACTCTGACAAAATAACAATAAAATATGTAGTAAAAATCCTGCCTCCAACGCTGACAAAATAACAATAAAATATACAGCAAAAATCCTGCCTCCAACGCTGTCAAAATAACAATAAAATATACAGCAAAAATGCTGCCTCCAACGCTGACAAAATAACAATAAAATATATAGTAAAAATCTTACCTCCATGTCTGACAAAATAACAATAAAATATACAGTAAAAATGCTGCCTCCAACGCTGTCAAAATAACAATAAAATATATAGTAAAAACCTTAACTCAAAGTCTGACAAAATAACAATAAAATATTTAGTGAAACCCTATTTCCAACGCTGTCAAAATAACAATAAAATATACAGTAAAAATGCTGCCTCCAACGCTGATAAAAGACCAATAAAATATATAGTAAAACCCTATTTCCAACTCTGACAAAATAACAATAAAATATGTAGTAAAAACCCTGCCTCCAACGCTGACAAAATAACAATAAAATATGTAGTAAAACCATATCACCAACTCTGACAAAATAACAATAAAATTTGTAGTAAAAATCCTGCCTCCAACGCTGACAAAATAACAATAAAATATGTAGTAAAACCATATCACCAACTCTGACAAAATAACAATAAAATTTGTAGTAAAAATCCTGCCTCCGACGCTGACAAAATAACAATAAAATATACAGTAAAAATGCTGCTCTCAACGCTGACAAAATAACAATAAAATATACAGTAAAAATGCTGCCTATAACGCTGACAAAATAACAATAAAATATATAGTAAAAACCTTAACTCCAAGTCTGACAAAATAACAATAAAATATACACTAAAAATTCTGCCTCCAACGCTGTCAAAATAACAATAAAATATACAGTAAAAATGCTGCCTCCAACGCTGTCAAAATAACAATATAATATACAGTTAAAATGCAGCCTCCAACGCTGACAAAATAACAATAAAATATACAGTAAAAAATACTGCCTCCAACGCTGACAAAATAACAGTAAAATATACAGTAAAAATCCTGCCTCCAACGCTGACAAAATAACAATAAAAAATACAGTAAAAATGCTGGCTCCAACGCTGACAAAAGACCAATAAATAATATAGTAAAACTATATTTCCAACTCTGACAAAATAACAATAAAATATGTAACAAAAATCCTGCCTCCAACGCTGACAAAATAACAATAAAATATACAGCAAAAATGCTGCCTCTAACGTTGTCAAAATAACAATATAATATACAGCAAAAATGCTGCCTCCAACGCTGTCAAAATAACAATAAAATATATAGTAAAAATGCTGCCTCCAACGCTGTCAAAATAACAATAAAATATATAGTAAAAACCTTAACTCAAAGTCTGACAAAATAACAATAAAATATATAGTAAAACCCTATTTCCAACGCTGACAAAATAACAATAAAATATACAGTAAAAATGCTGCCTCCAACGCTGATAAAAGACCAATAAAATATATAGTGAAACCCTATTTCCAACTCTGACAAAATAACAATAAAATATGTAGTAAAAATGCTGCCTCCAACGCTGACAAAAGACCAATAAAATATATAGTAAAACCCTATTTCCAACTCTGAGAAAATAAAAATAAAATATGTAGTAAAAATCCTGCCCCCAACGAAGACAAAATTACAATTAAATTTACAGTAAAAATGCTGCCTCCAACGCCGACAAAAGACCAATAAAACATATAGTAAAACCCTATTTCCAACTCTGACAAAATAACAATAAAATATGTAGTAAAAACCTGCCTCCAACGCTGTCAAATTAAGAATAGAATATACTCCAAAAATGCTGCCTCCAACGCTGACAAAATAACAATAAATTATATAGTAAAAACCTTAACTCCAAGTCTGACAAAATAACAATAAAATAAACAGCAAAAATGCTGCCTCCAACGCTTACAAAATAACAATAAAATATAGAGCAAAAATGCTGCCTCCAACGCTGTCAAAATAACAATAAAATATACAGCAAAAATGCTGCCTCCAACGCTGTCAAAATAACAATAAAATATATAGTAAAAACCTTAACTCCAAGTCTGACAAAATAACAATAAAATATACAGTTAAACCCTATTTCCAACTCTGACAAAATAACAATAAAATATGTAGTAAAAATCCTGCCTCCAACGCTGACAAAATAACAATAAAATATACCGCAAAAATCCTGCCTCCAACGCTGTCAAAATAACAATAAAATATACAGCAAAAATGCTGCCTCCAACGCTGACAAAATAACAATAAAATATATAGTAAAAACCTTAACTCCATGTCTGACAAAATAACAATAAAATATACAGTAAAAATGCTGCCTCCAACGCTGACAAAATAACCATAAAATATACAGTAAAACTGCTGCCTCCAACTCTGACAAAATAAATATAAAATATACATTAAAAATGCTGCCTCCAACGCTGACAAATTAACAATAAAATATATAGTAAATATGCTGCCTCCAACGCTGTCAAAATAACAATAAAATATATAGTAAAAACCTTAACTCAAAGTCTGACAAAATAACAATAAAATATTTAGTGAAACCCTATTTCCACCGCTGACAAAATTACAATTAAATATACAGTAAAAATGCTGCCTCCAACGCCGACAAAAAACCAATAAAATATATAGTAAAACCCTATTTCCAACTCTGACAAAATAACAATAAAATATGTAGTAAAAACCTGCCTCCAACGCTGTCAAAATAAGAATACAATATACACCAAAAATGCTGCCTCCAACGCTGACAAAATAACAATAAAATATATAGTAAAAACCTTAACTCCAAGTCTGACAAAATAACAATAAAATATACAGCAAAAATGCTGCCTCCAACGCTGACAAAATAACAATAAAATATACAGCAAATATCATGCCTCCAACGCTGTCAAAATAAGAATAAAATAAACAGCAAAAATGCTTCCTCCAACGCTGTCAAAATAACAATAAAATATACAGCAAAAATGCTGCCTCCAACGCTGTCAAAATAACAATAAAATATATAGTAAAACCCTATTTCCAACTCTGACAAAATAACAATAAAATATGTAGTAAAAATCCTGCCTCCAACGCTGACAAAATAACAATAAAATATACATCAAAAATCCTGCCTCCAACGCTGTCAAAATAACAATAAAATATACAGCAAAAACGCTGCCTCCAACGCTGACAAAATAACCATAAAATATACAGTAAAACTGCTGCCTCCAACTCTGACAAAATAAATATAAAATATACATTAAAAATGCTGCCTCCAACGCTGACAAATTAACAATAAAATATACAGTAAAAATGCTGCCTCCAACGCTGACAAAATAACCTTAAAATATACAGTAAAAATGCTGCCTTTAACTCTGACAAAATAAGTATAGAATATACAGTAAAAATGCTGCCTCCAACGCTGACAAAATAACCATAAAATATACAGTAAAAATGATGCCTCCAACTCTGACTAATAAATATAAAATATACAGTAAATATGATACCTCCAACTCTGACAAAATAAGAATAAAATATACAGTAAAAATGGTGCCTCCAACGCTGACAATATAACCATAAAATATACAGTAAAAATGCTGCCTCCAACGCTGACAAAATAACCATAAAATATACAGTAAAAATGCTGCCTATAACTCTGACAAAATAAATATAGAATATACAGTAAAAACTCCGCCGCCAACGCTGACAAAATAACAATAAAATATGTAGTAAAACCCTATTTCCAACTCTGACAAATTAACAATAAATTATTTAGTAAAAATCCTGCCTCTAACGCTGACAAAATAACAATAAAATATACAGTAAAAATGCTGCCTCCAACGCTGACAAAATAACAATAAAATATACAGTAAAAATGCTGCCTCCAACGTTGACAAAATAACAATAAAATATACAGTAAAAATGCTGCCTCCAACGCTGACAAAAGACCAATAAAATATATAGTAAAACCCTATTTCCTACTCTGACAAAATAACAATAAAATATGTAGTAATAAACCTGCCTCCAACGCTGTCAAATTAAGAATACAATATACACCAAAAATGCTGCCTCCAACGCTGACAAAATAACAATAAAATATACAGTAAAAATGGTGCCTTTAACTCTGACAAAATAAATATAGAATATACAGTAAAAATGCTGCCTCCAACGCTGACAAAATAACCATAAAATATACAGTAAAAATGCTGCCTCCAACTCTGACAAATAAATATAAAATATACAGTAAAAATGATGCCTCCAACTCTGACAAAATAAGAATAAAATATACAGTAAAAATGGTGCCTCCAACGCTGACAATATAACCATAAAATATACAGTAAAAATGCTGCCTCCAACGCTGACAAAATAAATATAAAATATACAGTAAAAATGCTGCCTCCAACTCTGACAAAATAACAATAAAATATACAGTAAAAAGGCTGCCTCCAACGCTGACAAAATAAATATAAAATATACATTAAAAATGCTGCCTCCAACGCTGACAAATTAACAATAAAATATACAGTAAAAATGCTGCCTCCAACGCTGACAAAATAACCTTAAAATATACAGTAAAAATGCTGCCTTTAACTCTGACAAAATAAGTATAGAATATACAGTAAAAATGCTGCCTCCAACGCTGACAAAATAACCATAAAATATACAGTAAAAATGATGCCTCCAACTCTGACAAATAAATATAAAATATACAGTAAATATGATACCTCCAACTCTGACAAAATAAGAATAAAATATACAGTAAAAATGGTGCCTCCAACGCTGACAATATAACCATAAAATATACAGTAAAAATGCTGCCTCCAACGCTGACAAAATAAATATAAAATATACAGTAAAAATGCTGGCTCCAACTCTGACAAAATAACAATAAAATATACAGTAAAACCCTATTTCCAACTCTGACAAATTAACAATAAATTATTTAGTAAAAATCCTGCCTCTAACGCTGACAAAATAACAATAAAATATACAGTAAAAATGCTGCCTCCAACGCTGACAAAATAACAATAAAATATACAGTAAAAATGCTGCCTCCAACGTTGACAAAATAACAATAAAATATACAGTAAAATGCTGCCTCCAACGCTGACAAAAGACCAATAAAATATATAGTAAAACCCTATTTCCTACTCTGACAAAATAACAATAAAATATGTAGTAATAAACCTGCCTCCAACGCTGTCAAATTAAGAATACAATATACACCAAAAATGCTGCCTCCAACGCTGACAAAATAACAATAAATTATATAGTAAAATCCTTAACTCCAAGTCTGACAAAATAACAATAAAATATACAGCAAAAATGCTGCCTCCAACGCTGACAAAATAACAATAAAATATACAGCAAATATCATGCCTCCAACGCTGTCAAAATAACAATAAAATAAACAGCAAAAATGCTGCCTCCAACGCTGACAAAATAACAATAAAATATATAGCAAAAATGCTGCCTCCAACGCTGTCAAAATAACAATAAAATATACAGCAAAAATGCTGCCTCCAACGCTGTCAAAATAACAATAAAATATATAGTAAAAACCTTAACTCCAAGTCTGACAAAATAACAATAAAATATATAGTAAAACCCTATTTCCAACTCTGACAAAATAACAATAAAATATGTAGTAAAAATCCTGCCTCCAACGCTGACAAAATAACAATAAAATATACAGCAAAAATCCTGCCTTCAACGCTGTCAAAATAACAATAAAATATACAGCAAAAATGCTGCCTCCAACGCTGAAAAAATAACAATAAAATATATAGTAAAAACCTTAATTCCATGTCTGACAAAATAACAATAAAATATACAGTAAAAATGCTGCCTCCAACGCTGACAAAATAACCATAAAATATACAGTAAAACTGCTGCCTCCAACTCTGACAAAATAAATATAAAATATACATTAAAAATGCTGCCTCCAACGCTGACAAATTAACAATAAAATATATAGTAAAAATGCTGCCTCCAACGCTGTCAAAATAACAATAAAATATATAGTAAAAACCTTAACTCAAAGTCTGACAAAATAACAATAAAATATTTAGTGAAACCCTATTTCCAACGCTGACAAAATAACAATAAAATATACAGTAAAAATGCTGCCTCCAACGCTGATAAAAGACCAATAAAATATATAGTAAAACCCTATTTCCAACTCTGACAAAATAACAATAAAATATGTAGTAAAAATGCTGCCTCCAACGCGGACAAAAGACCAATAAAATATATAGTAAAACCCTATTTCCAACTCTGAGAAAATAAAAATAAAATATGTAGTAAAAATCCTGCCCCCAATGCAGACAAAATTACAATTAAATATACAGTAAAAATGCTGCCTCCAACGCCGACAAAAGACCAATAAAATATATAGTAAAACCCTATTTCCAACTCTGACAAAATAACAATAAAATATGTAGTAAAAACCTGCCTCCAACGCTGTCAAAATAAGAATACAATATACACCAAAAATGCTGCCTCCAACGCTGACAAAATAACAATAAAATATATAGTAAAAACCTTAGCTCCAAGTCTGACAAAATAACAATAAAATATGCAGTAAAAATCCTGCCTCCAACGCTGTCAAAATAACAATAACATATACAGCAAAAATGCTGCCTCCAACGCTGACAAAATAACAATAAAATATATAGTAAAAAGCTTAACTCCAAGTCTGACAAAATAACAATAAAATATACAGCAAATATCATTCCTCCAACGCTGTCAAAATAACAATAAAATAAACAGCAAAAATGCTGCCTCCAATGCTGACAAAATAACAATAAAATATACAGCAAAAATGCTTCCTCCAACGCTGTCAAAATAACAATAAAATATACAGCAAAAATGCTGCCTCCAACGCTGTCAAAATAACAATAAAATATATAGTAAAAACCTTAACTCCAAGTCTGACAAAATAACAATAAAATATATAGTAAAACCCTATTTCCAACTCTGACAAAATAACAATAAAATATGTAGTAAAAATCCTGCCTCCAACGCTGACAAAATAACAATAAAATATACAGCAAAAATCCTGCCTCCAACGCTGTCAAAATAACAATAAAATATACAGCAAAAATGCTGCCTCCAACGCTGACAAAATAACAATAAAATATATAGTAAAAACCTTAACTCCATGTCTGACAAAATAACAATAAAATATACAGTAAAAATGCTGCCTCCAACGCTGACAAAATAACCATAAAATATACAGTAAAACTGCTGCCTCCAACTGTGACAAAATAAATATAAAATATACATTAAAAATGCTGCCTCCAACGCTGACAAATTAACAATAAAATATACAGTAAAAATGCTGCCTCCAACGCTGACAAAATAACCTTAAAATATACAGTAAAAATGGTGCCTTTAACTCTGACAAAATAAATATAGAATATACAGTAAAAATGCTGCCTCCAACGCTGACAAAATAACCATAAAATATACAGTAAAAATGCTGCCTCCAACTCTGACAAATAAATATAAAATATACAGTAAAAATGATGCCTCCAACTCTGACAAAATAAGAATAAAATATACAGTAAAAATGGTGCCTCCAACGCTGACAATATAACCATAAAATATACAGTAAAAATGCTGCCTCCAACGCTGACAAAATAAATATAAAATATACAGTAAATATGCTGCCTCCAACTCTGACAAAATAACAATAAAATATACAGTAAAAAGACTGCCTCCAACGCTGACAAAATAACCATAAAATATACAGTAAAAATGCTGCCTATAACTCTGACAAAATAAATATAGAATATACAGTAAAAACCCCGCCTCCAACGCTGACAAAATAACAATAAAATATGTAGTAAAACCCTATTTTCAACTCTGACAAATTAACAATAAAATATGTAGTAAAAATCCTGCCACTAACGCTGACAAAATAACAATAAAATATACAGTAAAAATGCTGCCTCCAACGCTGACAAAATAACAATAAAATATACAGTAAAAATGCTGCCTCCAACGCTGACAAAATAACAATAAAATATACAGTAAAAATGCTGCCTCCAACCTTGACAAATTAACAATAAAATATACAGTAAAAATGCTGCCTCCAACGCGGACAAAATAACAATAAAATATGTACTACAAACCTTACCCCCAACTCAACCACAGTATATTCCTAATAAAAAGTAACAATATAATATATAGTAAAAACCCTACCTCCAACTCTGACAAAATATATTATAGTAATTTATTAGTTAAAAAAGCTCTTGCGAATTTCAAACGTATACTCTACGGTAACTTATTATTAGAAATTCACTAACACAGAAATTAAGAGAGAGAGAGAGAGAGAGAGAGAGAGAGAGAGAGAGAGAGAGAGAGAGAGAGTTTTAATCATTATATTCTTTCCAGCATTGCATATAAGGGGGATTTGCTATTTATAAATGTTTGTATTTTTTAGTGAATACTTCATTGTTTGGTTAAATAATTATTTTTATTAGTCATAACTGTCATTTTTTGTCAAAAGTTTTACACTTAAAATAAAAATGACATATCTCGTACAGTAAGCATGAAGAATGTAATTTTATCCTTCTTCACTGTTAAAATATCGTGATTCCCTAGTAACTAGTTATTCGTATAATATATCTAAGTGCGACATTTAAAGAATACAGTGTAGGCTATTCCTTCTAAACTAGACGTAGTGAAAATGCAATTTAAAATATCCAAAAAGTCGTAAACATGTAACTAATAAATAACTCGAGGTAAGAGCGTATATAATCTCGTGAAATCTAATACAATTATCTGATTTCCACATTTTCCTGTAAACAAGGATATTTTACAGGAGAAAGCATATAAATGTACCAGAAAAGGTTACATGAGTATTCGTCGTTCTGTTTTTCATCAACAAATATTTTACATTAAACTCATTAGCTAGATAAGCACAACATTAGCTAGATAAATGATATATCTAAACAAGATTTGCATTATAAAATTGCTTGGAGATATTTTGCCATAGTATAAAGAAGAATATCTTGAGTTTTCACATATATGACATAAAAAGAATGTATGATAGAGTAGGGGTTTTAATTATTTTAAAAAATACCTTTCTATTAAAAAAAACTAATTAAAATGAATTATTATTACAAAGAATTAAAGACAAAACCTTATAGTGTAAATATAATGAAAATTACATAAATAAAAATTGCTAACAATGTCAGACGTTTGTGACATCACAGAAATTTTAAAACTGTTAATACTTGTTTTATTACCAGGCATTGTTGTGATATTTAATTCAAACTGCTTTTGGAACCAGATAAAATATTTTGTTTGTTAAGCCGTTGCTAGCAGGTTACTAACAAGGTTAATGACAAAAAATGTTTTTTAATAAATAAATGTGTATGTGTGTGTGTTTGTGTGTGTGTGTGTGTGTGTGTGTGTGTGTGTGTGTGTGTGTGTGTGTGTGTGTGTGTGTGTGTGTGTGTGTGTGTGTGTGTGTGTGTGAGTGTGTGTGAGTGTGTGTGTGTGTGTGTGTGTGTGTGTGTGTGTGTGTGTGTGTGTGTGTGTGTGAGTGTGTGTGTGTGTGTGTGTGTGTGTGTGTGTGTGTGTGTGTGTGTGTGTGTGTGTGTGTGTGTGTGTGTGTGTGTGTGTGTGTGTGTGTGTGTGAGTGTGTGTGTGTGTGTGTGTTTGTGTGTGTGTGTGTGTGTGTGTGTGTGTGAGTGTGTGTGGGTGTGAAGATAGGTGGCTGAGGGGGAGGTGGTATTATGAAATTCATTGTCCACCCTAACGTTTATGATAACACTTTTCTTCTCTTTTGCAGCGCTAAGGTCCTTGGCCGCTGTCACAATTTTTTCAGTATTATTGCACTTTTTAAACACAATAATCTATTTAATAAACACATATTTTCTTTAGAACCGACTTAATGTGTAAACGTCATTGAATAAATATCATGCTAATGGATTAACGTAATGCTCCTCACTTGGTCAAGGTGCCACATGAGTAGGACAACGTCTACCAATATTAATAGGTCCAGCTTAAAGTTTTAAATGTTGTAGGAAACTCCAAAAATATATTTCCCCATTTACAATCTACAATTTGTTTTGTTATTTAAACAAATCCAAAATTAAAAATATATTAATTTTTTAAATTTCATATATAATTAAAATTATACTCAATAACTCTGCTTAATTACTATACTTGGTACTCTACTTAGAATTCAATTCAAGAATTAACTTGAGACACTTTGATTTGAAAATCGAAATTTATTAAGAGAGGTTGAATACAAATTCGTTCAAATAAATTATACTTAAATGTCTAATAATTTTTCAGTGGAGAGAGAAATTTGTATAAGGACTTTTTTTACAAACAAAAGCCTGATAAAATATTCGATGAATTTTGAAATATATAATGTTCTATATAAATGTAAAAAAGACTAAAATATATACGCTGTGAGAATTCACCGGGGTAAACAGACTGTTTAGCTGATCGATCGTATTAAATAGAAGATGTTAGATTCTTTTTGTCTTCATGGCCACCAAAACAATTTTCAAAATCTCTTTCAAGTTTACTTCTGGGGAGTAGACACCAGTCGTCTTCCTTCAGTTGAGAGCAAGTCTGATTCAGTTGAGCGATCTTGGATACGAGGCCATAATATTCCCTATTCTATATAACAAGGGCTCTTTATGCAGTTTTCCTAATCCCCCTTAATTTCATCTTTCCTTCTTATCCACTAGGAGGTGCACCTGGCAGCCACCTCTTTAAACCAGTAAAGGCTAGATCTGAAACACACGGGCGGCGGTCATTACATCACACGTGGTGCCAACATCCCATTTATTTAGCTTAACTAATTTGACAACAGTTTACAAATACGGTGTAAAATACTTTATCGAGAAATATAAACTAATTTGACTGAAAATGCCTGAAAATTGCATCGAAAATATCGTTAAAAGTATTATTATTCAAAAAATATTCTATAATTTTTTAAAATTTATATTAGATAACGATTGTGAAAGATTTATTAAACTGATTTTTTGTTTTTAATTTAGGTGTTGAAAAAGTGAGATTTAAAACATGACCCTACTTAATCTCGGTAGTACATTTCATTTATCGGCATACTTATAATTCATTACACATTCAATAAACACTACAAAGATAGTAGAGAACACACACATGAGAGTTCTGTACTGTTACATTGCTCTTAAATTAGCTAATACAAATTGATTACTCCAGGCAATACAGATTGCATGTCCATCGGTGGCGTGTCCTGTCCTACAGATGCAAGGTCGACGCGTGAGTCTCCAAGGATTCCGTCACGGTCACAGATCCTGCAATCCGGAACATGACATAGATTGACGGAAAAACTCAATTGCAGACTCTCGCGTGTTTAGGGCGAGAATTATTGTCCCGGAACCACTCTTGGGCAACTCTCTGGTCGTTACATTACACCGCGTGTTGTCCAGTAAATGCTTAACTGCAGGTTTAATCAAGCATTGTACGTTGTAGTTCAATCAAATTGCAATTACAATAATTTTCGAGTTTTTCTGTTTTTATATTGTTTGTTTAACAAACTTATTTCTAACAAAATAAAATTTTATTTGCTTGTTTATTGTTTATTAATATGCATTCTTATATATATATATATATATATATATATATATATATATATATATATATATATATATATAAGAACGTAAAGCTATATAATTTATCAACGAAAAGCTATAAATATAAATTAGTAAATAATTCTAGTATTTGAATAACCTTAATTGTGTTTGAGATACACACACCCCACCCCCCACACACACATACACCCCCCCCCACACACACATATATATATATATATATATATATATATATCGAATAAATTTTCAATCGTTAACAATATACATTTTATTTTTATAGAGTATGTGGAAATTTAGAATTTATGAATGCCTATGACAGTAGACATTTGTGATTAATTAGGTCTCGCTTAATAATTTTAGGTCTTAGTTTTAATTGGGTCTTAGTAATTTTAATAAAAAGTATATTTGAATAACTTCTTCGTTTGAGAAAATTACTATTGTAGAGGTATAAACGCCAATGCAAATTTTGAATTTCAATTTTTTCGTGAATAATTAATTTTGCGTATTTTTTTTTCAAATTATAGTATATTAAAATTAATTATTAATTTTAATAAATAAAATTTAAATGGTATAAGATGCAAGTGTATTGCCTATTTTTGTAACAAATTTATATTTTGGTTATGAAGAATTAGTTATCCTTTAAACTTTTTCACAATAACAACTAAAGATTTAGTCACACGATTTCTATAATATATCCATTTGTGGGATTCAATATGACTAAACCCATTTGATGGAGTGGAGTGGTGTTGTGAAGCACGAATTAAAGGGTTTTCTGAATCGCATCTTCCTACTGGATCCTAAGCTGACTGAGCGAAGACCTTGTGGTTTCTAACGCATGAATTAATTGGCAGGCAAAATAATTAATAATAATCCAATGTAGCAGGGGGAAGGGGCACAACTCGTTAAAGTGCTTAATTAGTTTGCGATCGTATTACACAACTTAGACAGGGTAGCTTTATGATTGCACGGTAGCTGCTTAGCACGCTATGTTTACGTTATCTTCGAGCATTTGGTTCTAATAGAGAGACAGCAATGTGAAACAGCCTACTTTTGATATTATATGCGAAACAAGAGAAAACAAAATGTTTACTCAGAATTGTTTTAAAAAGAGAACAAAGTGCGGTGTCTTTAATGTAAGAAAGATTAATTTGTTGATATAATTTATCCTTAACTATATAATTATATACCTAAACCAGCGACACATGAAAAAAACATACGTATATGTTTGGAATATCACTAAATGTCGACAACATCTGTACAAAAATCGCAGTGGACATACAAACCTTGTGTCTTGTCCGTTGCGAACGTTAACGATTAAGATGGCAGTTCTAATTTTATTTACGGCAGATCTGAATAACTAGATGACGACCAAATCCTCAAAGCACGATAAAGAGCATATTACCAGGTCCCCTGTTACTGACGATTTTCGCTGAAACATTACCATATTACTGTTCCCCATAAGATGAAACAAGGTATTCCAGCTTTCTTCTCTTGATCGTCATACCTCTCTATCCTTACCCAAGGCATTATTTTGACTTTGGTGTCATAGTGTAGCTCACATGTGTAGTACTCGATCCCGGGACAGAGAACTACTTACCTGGAACTACAGGTATATTGTGAATCTTAGTCCCAATAATGTATTAAAGTAACTCAGTCCCAGGGCATATGTATAAGTTATTTAGAACTGTAATGGGAATAAAGTATTCAATCCTAGGACACACACTCACACACACACACACACACACACACACACACTCACTCACTTATTCGTGACTGTACAACGTTTAATGTACAGACACTTTTAACACAAAAAAATGACTTTCAAACAAAATCCTCATTTGTGCGAAGAGTGTCACGAAATCCAAAATGCGACTGGACGTATTTCTCTGATTGTACATTGTGCTCTGTAGCCCTTGGTGATGTGGTTAATCTGGTTTATCGTACCATCACAAGAGTTAGAGTTTGGCAACAAAGGTTATCTATAGCCAATCATTAAGAAACAAACCTCTGCAGTTACTAAAAGATTTGACCAAGTGTATGAGCTTACACATTTCTTAAGACTCTACTTCAAACAAGCCAATATACTAAAACCATATAATCATACATTCAGCATGTATTTATGTGAACATTACATATTGCCAAAAATTGTAGGTCAATCATATGGTTATCAGAGTAATCGTTTACATAAATCGATGTTGAAAACTATATTTTCTAGCCAATTGAGGTCTTTTAGATCTTAGGGATACCTATTTTGTATGTCATTAATTCCATATCCATTATGGCAAGTTTGCGTATTGCAATCCTATTAAAATATATAATTTCGAGGTTATTCCGGATTTATAGTTGAATTTACTTTAAAATTATTTGCTCATTTTACATTATTAAATTTTTTTATAAGTTTTATTTGGAAACATTATCGGTTTATTACCTACTTTACAATGTATATGTATTTGTAAGGATTTTCTTTCCGAAATAAGCCTTAATAGTGTCACCCTATACATTTTCTAACCTAGTAGACGACGCAAGTAATACGTCAATGTAAGTGATGTGGGTACTAGTTGTATGGCTGCGGGGCGTCACTTACTGACAATATTGCTATGACGTTATAATGTAAATGTATGGTAATAAGCAAACATCCAGTAATGGATGATGAGATACGTGCCACTGAAGAGAACAATTAGCATAAAGTACAATGGGTCTTGGTTGTGGGTCATCACGTTAGAGGCTACATGCTGCGCCGGAAGGATAAGTCTGAATCTTATTATTTACCTCAATTATCAGTATATGTATATATATATATATATATATATATATATATATATATATATATGTGTGTGTGTGTGTGTGTGTGTGTGTGTGTGTGTGTGTGGGTGTATATATTTTATATATATATATATATATATATATATATATATATATATATATATATATATATATATATATATATATATATATATATATATATGCTGATACGTATTCCTTCACGGATGGAAAAATATAATGAGTAGTTACTATCTGGAGTACATCCGTTCATTCTGCAGTCCATAAATTTGCAGTTCTGACGTTTCACTAGAATCTCATCCAGTATTGACGAGGTGAACCCAACAACAGTAGAAGAGCGATATATGGATGTACTCTAGATAGTAACTACTCATCATATATATATATACATATATATATATATATATATATGTGTGTGTGTGTGTGTGTGTGTGTGTGTGTGTGTGTGTGTGTGTGTGTGTGTGTGTGTGTTTGTGTGTGTGTGTGTGTGTGTGTGTGTGTGTGTGTTTGTGTGTGTGTGTGTGTGTGTGTGTGTGTGTGTGTGTGTGTGTTTGTGTGTGTGTGTGTGTGTGTGTGTGTGTGTGTGTGTGTGTGTGTGTGTGTGTGTGTGTGTGTGTGTGTGTAGTATTTAACTTGACGTTATTCTTGTTAAATATTTACTTTTTAATTACTGATAATAAAGATAAATGTTAATACATTTCTTGAAGGAAGATTTATAATAATATATTTAAGTGTATATATAATACTTCAAAAATTGTTTTATTGTTACACAATTATTGAACAAAAATGTTTCAAAAACATACCGTCTTGTAAGCAACTATAGAGGGAAAACATTATACTAATTACAGTGAAACATACTCGTTTACGAAACGTTTTTTGATTTTCCTGTTTCTGTCTGTCTGCCTCTTTGTCTCATTCCACAAATCTAAATTGATTACTTCTCAATAAAGGTTGTGGAAATTCAATGAGAAATTCTGGTATGCTAATATTCAGTGTTTAACAAGTTTGGATCCTTTCTGGTAAGATATAATAAAAATATTTCATTTCTCAAGTTTACAAATTATTATTAGTTTTGTTGAGCATTATTTATGGCTTATAAAAGTTCATATATACTAATGAGTTTATATATATATATATAAATATCGCAATATGTTTTCTTGTGTATTAATAAAGAACAAAGTCAAAATACAAATACAAGAATTATATTTGAATTTACAATTCAAAGCTTTTCGTTGGCTAACAGTACCAACATCATCCAAGGATGATGTTGGTACTGTTAGCCAACGAAAAGCTTTGAATTGTAAATTCAAATATAATTCTTGTATTTGTATTTTGACTTTGTTCTTTATATATATATATATATATATATATATATATATATATATATATATATATATTATTATATTACCTTTTAACCACGATATATAAAATTAAAAGGAAGATTGAGTGTTATATGTTAAAAAATAAATAATTAAATATTAAAATTAGAAGTGAGTGAGTCAATTAATAATAGGAATAACGAATCACTTCGGAATGAAAACATTTCAAAGCAAGTAAATAAAATTAACCAAAAATTAGAAAACCGTTTAAATAATTATTCAATGTAACAGAACATCTTTGTTAGTCAACACAAACATCGAGAAATATAGAAGTTTAGAATATTGAGTGTATATTACAAAAGTAAAAAATGGCATAATAAAAATGGAATAATAAAAGCAGTATATCCAGCAACTGAAACTAAATTTATAATATCAAGTGTCCAGAGCAACTAATTATTTAAGTAAGTTACAGTTTCAGGTAACTCATGACCCGGGGTCAAAGTTATTTTTTATTCATTTAAGAGTTTCTAGCAAATATTACAATTGTGCTTAGACTGACTTCTGTATAAACGTTACTTTTCTAAATAATTAATTCATATTTCATGGAACAGAGTATTTTATTAATGTTACAAGTCTAAGTAAATGTATTACATGACCCGGGATCTGAGAATTTCATTTAAGTTACTGTTCCAAGTAATTAATTCACATGTCGTGGAACATAGTATATTATTAGCTTTACCAATCTTAGTAAATATTATAGATGCAACGGGTCTGAGAACTGTTACCAGTGCACCGGATTTCACGCTACTATTCAGAGTAACTGATATACATGTTTCGGGACTATAAAACTATCTGAACTTGAACGTTACATCTGCAAGTAACTAATACGCATTCTGTGGGACTGTGTACTTTAACCATGATACAGTATCAAGTAACTAATAGACAGCAGATGCAGTGAGACGAGTTCTATATTTATGTTATTGTCCCAAGTAATTAATACGCATGTCGTAGGACAGAGTAATTTATTAACGTTACAATTATAAGTCTCATTACAAGACGTGAGAACTGGATTATTATAACAGCCCCAAATACTTGTATAAATATACTGTGAATTATTACAGTGTGTGTGTGTGTGTGTGTGTGTGTGTGTGTTTGTGTGTGTGTCTGTGTGTGTGTGTGTGTGTTGCAACGTCCCTCCCCTTCTTTTATTGATATCCCTTCTCGCAGAATACCAAAATTTCGTTGTTTAAAAAACTTATTTATAAACAAACCAAACATCTGCCAATCACCCCGCTTGTTAAACCGTGCTAAAATCCCCGAGTTACGTGTATATTTCCCGCTCATAGGGCCATGCCGAAAACAAGCCTATTCCCGCTGACTACTATTTAAAATCAGTATAAACTCCCCAAAATTGGTTTGTCAATTGTGTAGGGTTTAGATATAGTCACACATGTCATTTCAATAGTCAGCTGGAAAGAAACACATTTAAAATAATACACAAAATATTCACAGAGTCTTACCACCTGATGATGATCTGCAGAGACAGCAAGGCACAGACACAGTGTGTGTGTGTGTGTGTGTGTGTGTGTGTGTGTGTGTTACAGTTCCAAATAACAAATACACATACATTAGAGTTATTTATTCACATTATAGTTCTAGGTAAGACATTCTCAGTCCTGGGATCGAGTACTTACTACATTCACGTTAGAGAGTTTCTTCTTTCATCAAATCGAAGAAGCAATTTAGTAAGGTTCGGCAAAAAACCTTACACTCGATTTCTTCGCTCAGAAATATTTTCAAATGTAAAAAAACACTTTCAGTTTAAACTTGTAAAAGGCAGATTTACGGATCGCAATAACAAGAGCGAGACGACAGCCTGTGATATTAAAACAGGAGATTAGAGCCGGGAAGATGTACGGGCGACAGAAATGGAAAGGAAAGGGAATCAAGGTTTACATAAGGGAGAAAGGGTGGGAAAACAATGGCAGACATGAATCTCTAATTAGGCCTGCGGCGGTTGTCGAACGTTTATGACTTGTTCCCGTGCACAAAATTAATGATTGCATTGTTGGAAAATATAGTAAGGTCTGCCTAACCAGATGGCTAATTTCACATTATTTGGATGAGACACTGGTATATAAATTGTTATTGAAATAATTATAAATATCACTCGTTTAAAAATATTTACACACATTCTTTAATTTGTTCACTGACCATTTTGTGTTTTTTTTTAAAAACAGTTGAGTTTAAAGTCTACTTTACCATTATATATATATATATGTGTGTGTGTGTGTGTGTGTGTGTGTTTGGTACCTATATTTCCAGATTCACATTGTCATATCGTTTTAAACACATAAAAGAAACTCGAGATGTATAGGATAAAATATATTTGTTTTAGCTTCAAAACGGTTTCTCGCTTGGCGTGACAGGACGGGGGTCCCCAGGGCGTTTTGTGGAATTACACAGAACCTAAACACGCAATTGCACCTTTGTGCCTGGGAGCTTAGATGCGTATTGCTTATCTTGCAATAATCAAACGGATTTTATTTCTCACAAGAAGTTGATACTCAGCCAATTATTGTAAGGAATACAGAATCTGTTCGCGGTTTGAGGCTGCCCAACAAGCTTGATTGATTTCAAATAAGTTTCTACCACTCTAATTCACCACTGCATTGTTACTTACATCTCACAATATTAAAAAATTTTGTAAACGATATATCTGTTGCTATTACATTATAAAAAAATTTGTTTTCATATTTTAAAGCGTTATAACACAAAATTGTTTACAAATGAGAAAAGCTTTAACAGAGATTTTTTACAAAATATAAAACGTAATAGTTTTCTACTCAGAATGAATCGTCACAACATATCGTTTGCATGTTGCTTTATGTTTACTATTTGTCAAAATATTATCTTACGTTATAAACCGAATCTTTATGTAACATAAGGGCAGCCGTTTACGTTTTGTCGTTGTGACAAACTTTCAGGACTACCTTTTTTTACAATGTTTTCAAGTAGAAAACATTGACTATTGAAAATGTATTGCATTTGTCAATAAAACAAAAATCTATGTAAGAGTATTTTTTAAAGTAAAATTTATTTGTAGAAGGTATTAAGTTAATAATTACCTCATCATAGTCATTTCTACATGGCTACCATTTCATTGCCGTGATCAACGGAAAAATGGAGTAGTTTACACGGATCTATCCTTTCAACAATTGGATCGATTGCTTCATTGTTTGAGCGATCTCATTAAACAGTGTTATCTAAGGAAAAAAACAATGATAAGGAAAGTCTATTGTTTGTATCTTTTGAGCTATCTTATTGGGTGTTGGGCTCATGTCGACGCTATCATGGATATCTTTAGGCCAAAGCTCTCTTTAGACTCTATTTTCAATCATATTGTTCTTTACAATTTTTACAAAATTGTTGTCTGTAGAAGAATCACAATGGAGAGAAGCTGATGGTTTTACATTCATCATTTGTAAATGCTCTTGAAGAAATAAAATCCAATTGAAAACCTTGCAAGATGTGTTTCTGGGTGATTCGTGATAGTCAGGTTGTAAATTCTGCTGGGCCTCTGTCCCATTCTCTTCTAGTGGTTTCCGAAAGTTTGTAACTTAGCTCGACTTGTGTCATATTTCCACTGAGAGATTCACACCCTACTTTACATGAACTTCAAAACAAATAAACTTTGGAATAATTTTTAAGTACTCTCAAGAAAAGTAACTGAAAAATTTGTTAGAATATGTTTTTGTGATAGTTGAATAGGAAAACGTTCACATAGTACATACTTGCCAGATCGCAGAATGTACGATAACTATGATAGTAAAGTAAATACTGAATCGCTTTATCTTTGTATCTAAACCAGCAATAACTTCTGAACGCGAACAAACGCAGGATAAAATCAAAGAAAAGAAAAGAAATCCAAGTTACGGTCGTTCTTTTCCAACAAATTAAAAACTAATTTAATAAACGCGGATAAAACTGCGCAAAGTTGGGGCAATATTTCACCGTAAAGTGTATAATTACGAGGAATTATAATCCTAAATTGAGTCTGGGGAGGGGAATCGACGCCAGTCTGTGTCTGCTGATTTATGAGAAAGCGTCGCGACGACGGTGGCTCTAGGTAAAGCGAGGAGGGGGGATCAAACAACAGGTCATTAGTCATTTTACAAATGGCTGCTTCCATGGAACAGGTAGATTTGTAATCCTGTCAAGATACGTTCATTTGTAAACTAGATAAGACGTTAAGTTGTAGGGATAGGATTAAGTTTCTAATTAAAATACAAACGGTTAGAATAGAAAATCCACATCAATGTTTATAGCCGTGTGTAATTGGCACCCATGTTTACTACGGTAATGAAATATTCGATTGGACATGAAACAAATAATTGATGGAAATAAATATGTTAAAATAAATAACTGCCATCTTGAGTTTTAGGAATAGATGTTAGTTTAAGGTTGATTATCTTTAATTTCAACTAATATGTTTTCCAGAAAAGAAGAATTTTTTGTTTGAAAACAGTTTTCTGTTTCCTCTAATATTTCAAACATTATTTCTGAAGTTTAAACCAAATATAAGCCTGTATTTGACTATTTTAAGAGTTTTCATTGATTTTACGTTATTTTAACATTATAATTCGCCATAAGTCTAATTCTCGTCATATTCATTTTCTAGTTTTGAAATGACGTTACTTTTGAAACTTGTAATGTTCTTGATCGCTACACTTAACCTTCTCTCCATCATTAAATTTCACTTGTTTAAAATTTATATTTCTTAATACGTTGTTTTTTGAAATGTAGATGTTATCTAAAGTTGTTAAGCAATGAAAAAAGTTTACAAAAACATTAATCTAAAAACTAGGAATCTATATATAAAATAATGATTAGAATGTATTATTGTAATAGAAATATAAGTTAGAAACGTACCAAGATAGCAACATATTGAACGTTTTATAGGTAATAAATGAAAATAATGAATATGTAATTAAACATATTAGTATATGAACAAATTAGTAACCAACGAAATCTTGGAAGATTTATTAGCCTGTAATTAGGAGAATCTTTTTAAAAAATTTCAAGGAAAATTTATAAGCTCATGTTGAAAATTTTCCATGGTAAAGATAATACAGTTAAATTTCATGAATAAAAAGTTTTTTTGTAATTTAAATTGTGAATTTATAATAGTTAACTACAGTTTAGAAAATTAATAAAGAAGCAATTGAAAGGAAGTTTTTGGTAAACTTCCTCTCTCTCCCCCTCTCTCTAGTAGACGCCACGCTTCATGATACTGTGCATGTTTGGGCGAATGCCGCCTTTACCTCTTCCCCTGGATCTCCTCTCTACGCAATGTGACCAAAATGTATTCCACATCTTATACTTTTGGGATCGTGCTTACGCGTATTCCTTCTACTATAGAGACATTGTTTCTTAAAGGCCGCTCGCCGTTCAAGGAATTCTGAGAATTATCTTAAAAAATGTCACTTCCTTTTTTGATTGTTAAAAAATTGTGTTGGTAAATTGTGTAGGTAGTAGAATATAACAAACAAAAGTTAGTCAAGCGTGAAGTGCTTTCCTTATTGATCTGAAATTACATACTTATTACAGTCTTTTCATTGTAGAAAATTACAGCTTTAATTCTACGGCCTCTGGTTCATAGCGGCCATAGTTGATATTCTCTGATTCCGAATACAAAATGTTTTAAATACTTAGTAGCTAATCTTAGTTCATTCAA
This sequence comes from Prosapia bicincta, assembly GCA_036971475.1. Classification (NCBI taxonomy): domain Eukaryota; kingdom Metazoa; phylum Arthropoda; class Insecta; order Hemiptera; family Cercopidae; genus Prosapia; species Prosapia bicincta. The sequence goes on from JBAIZL010000001.1 coordinate 375,562,182, forward strand.
GCCAATTGTGTCTAAACCAGGTGTGCAAAACTCGCGGCCTCCGACTTGTTTTTATGCGGCCCGCTTACCACTCTAAAATGTTGATCTTGAACTTAGAGAAACGTAATACTATTTCATAGGGAAAGGTATGAGCCAGAACATTATTGTTGTACTAGCGGTACTAGTAACTGTGTACATTGTACAATCAATAATATGATTGTTTCATGTTTGTAAACCTAATGTAATATCAACATTGCGACAATATAAAAATATTAATGAAAATTGTTTCATGTTTGAATTCTGGTGTAAACATTATATCATTATAAAGATGGGGAACTATTGATATCTAGATTCAGAATTGTATGATATTATATCATATAAATTAACTGTATATATATCTTATATACAAGACACATTAGACGTATTCCCATTGTTGAACTCGGTAAATTTAAGTCCTGCCCCAGAAAAAATAAGCATGAACAATTAATTGATCCACCGTTCCAAAATGGTTGTGTACCCCTGGTCTATCTAAAGAGTTTGAGAAGGCTAAGGCCTAATTTCTGCTGATTTGTGAACCACCTCAGAAACTAAGTCTTTCCACTAGTCTGATCAATTCAAACACCAAGGGGTAAGAAGCGAAATGAAGGTTCATCGTCTTTCCTTCACTTGCAGTTATCCAATAACGCCATTTCTCTAACACTACTCTTATATGACAGTTTACAAACCTGGTTACTGTCTTTGTTCACTTGAAGATGAAAAAGCGAGTTTTAGTAGTCTTCTTTGAATAATTCTCTGAGTTTTAGTTATCTGAAACATCTACTTTTGTTAAAAGGCATAATACTGTTTTATTTCATCTATACCAGACAAGGGTTCTAAAATGTTTAACAAAAGTCAAACAATTTTAACACTATTCCATTAATCATGGCACAAAAGTTTAATGCTATTTACATTTATAAGTTTAGAATAATTATTATATTAACATAATATTACAACTGTGTAAGTCTGTAAACACAGTCGGTCGTAATAAATTAATATGGTAAGCTTGCTGAAACTTGCATCAAAGTGACTTATTTTTAATATTTTTATCGCGCGATTCACCACAACATATGTTCAAAAACATTCAACTTTTATAATTTCATAGTCTCTTCCGTTACTAGCATTGCCATATTTCTTGCAGACAGGTTATAGAGATTTTCCATCAGTCAGAACTTTTTATGTAGCTCTTTAGCAGTTAGGAGCGTATATAATTCTGATTGATGGATATCCTCTGAAACGCATAAACAAGAAAAAGTATGATACTGTTAGGAAATGCATGAACTCAAGATACTCGGTCTATTTATGTAATGCCTAGCAGCAATAATAAATATTATGAAACTTCAGATACATGTGTTGAATGTATGTTATTCCTGCGTAACTATCACACTATAATATAGGGGTTCTCAAACTGTGGTAAGCGTATTCCTTGAGGGTACGCGATAATGTTAAAGGGGTACGTGGGACAGGTTAATGAAAAATTAAACCAATTTTATGTTTTTCTGTTTCGTAATCACGCAAGGTTATAATTTAATTATGGAATGCTTGTATGGTCGAGTTACTTGGATCCAAAAGGTGCAATAGGTTTATCTCACTATTTCGTAGAGATTTTCAAATATATTTCCAAATATATTGTGTTTTCGATGAAAAAGTGTTTTTAATTTACCCGCCCTCCCCTGCAAGGGGATACGCAAAATATTAATTCTTATTAAGGGGTACAGATTTTGAAAAAGATTGAGAACCCTTGGTATAAAAAATTTATAACTTTATGAAAAGAAAATTTCCAACGGCTTTCATCTAGTGGTAACAACCTTACCCGTACAGGAATTTTAATTGACGAGGTTTTTACTCTCCCAGTTCAATTACCCGTGCACATAACTTTCTGCTTCTACTTACAGCATCTTCTTCTACTTTTAGGGTCATATTACGGAATCACATAATACACACACACACACACACACACACACACACACATATATATATATATATATATATAATGTATATATTAAATATGGTGATACGTTTTCTTGTAATATATTTAATGAATAAAAATATTTTAAATACAAGAATACTTTTAATTTATATATTTTCAAAGCTTTTAAGTAATAAAATAAGTATTAACATTATCAGGAAAAACAATAATATGGTCTAACAAAGTGCTTACAAAAATTAAATCATATGTTCTATAATTGGGTGTATGTGTTTATAGGTATTTATACTTCTTCTATGCAATTTTTATCACGACATCAATTGTAAATAGTTTGGTGTTTGGATTTCACTTGAATTTGCTCATTAATTAATTTGTATTCAATTTTTGTTTTTAAATTTTTAATTATATATATATATAATTTTGAATATATATATATATTCATTTTTAACCCTTTGTCTATGTCTTTAATTATTTTTATGTTTCCTATTTCAGGAAATCTGTGTCCATTATTGATAAAATGAGGTTTTATATAAGCGTTTAAATGCTTTTTACATTTTTCTTTTTCTTTTATTTTCCTACATGTTTGTCCTATATATAATTGATTACAGTTTTGACACTTTACATTATATACAACATTTCTTTCGTGCATAATTTTTTAATTATTCCGTTTTTTTATTATAATTTTAATTTTATTATCAGTTTTTTAAGCAATTTGCATATTTGTTTCTTTAAATAATCTTCTAATTTTGTTTATTTCGTTACCTGTTAACGTAAAAGTTGTCTAAATGTTTTCTCTTGTATTATTTACAGAGTTATTGTTGAGTTTCAGTTTTCTTATTATTTTATTTTCAATTTATCCATAATTTACTTTTTTTATATCCATTTTCTAATGCGATTTGATATATTATTTTTGAAAACATATGTAGGTATAAGCTCTTTTATATCAAACGTAAGAAAAAAACATATGAAAATATTAACTCTAAAACAGACCTATATTCTGTCTGTAAGATCTGTATATGCCACTAGATATTTAAGCCATGTTTTAAAATAAAAAAAATAAAAGGTTGGACAACTAGCTTTTAGCTTTATCAAAAAATATATTAATTTTTAACCCACAGAAAACGAAATTTGATTGATGTAAAAAACATTATTTATTTTTATGAACATTGCAAACATTAAAAATGCAAAATAACGTAATGATGAAAATTAATAATAAATTAAATCTCAAAAACTAAAAGTTTCAGGCGTTTCTTGTCTGTCAAAGACAGAATGAAAGTATAATATCATTCTATTGCTTATGTTGAAATATCAAAGGCAATATATTTGTAATGTTTCTATGAATTTAAATATATACAGATTTTTAACATACATTTAGGGAAAGGCTTCCTTAGGAATAAGATTTCATTAAAAGTTAGTTTTGGTTTAAGCTCAGCTTTTAGTTAAATGCGCGTATATATAAGGACTTTACATAAATTAAATTAATTCAAATATAAATATAAACAAAAATGTTAACAATTTCAAAATCCATATATATTGTTTTCCATAAATTTTCACATTTTTTTGTTAAGTAATTTAAGTTCTAGAAAGTACAAACTCGAACACTTTCATGCTTCATATTTTATAAATTAATTTTGAAAGGTTAAAGTCCTTTTCAAAAAGTTTTAATTAGTTGCTTTCAAAGAAAACCTCAAATTTCTTCAGAGTAAAATTACTTTTAATTTACCGTTCCGCCATATTTTAAACAGTTTAACTCATTCTACGCCGTCACTGTGACGTAATTGGGGGTTTGGATCTATACCAGGCGTATGAAATTTTTACGTGTCTAGGTTGTAATAATAACACTGGCCAACAGATGTTTTGGTGCCGGGGTATTAAGAGCTGATTTTATATGAATTTGATGCCCTGAATTCAAATATGGCATTAGTTTTTGCCTATGAGCTCAAATTTTTAAGATATAACATTTTAGTGAAATATAGGCTACACTATTTTAAGTTAAATCAGTGGATCAAATTAAACACTCAACACGAAATTTTTATTACTATATTATAATTATATTTTTATTTTTATCATTATACAAATATTATTATATACAAAAACAGAAATAAACATCATCGTCTACGTTGAACAATCAAACCAGGTATAGTCACTGAACACTACGGAAGCTTTTTTTCGTGACTTTCTTGAATGTAAATTAGAACAGTCCCTTTTTAAACTCCAGCAGTAATCTGCCATCATGTGTGTATCCCATCTTCCTTTGTAGCGATCCTCCATAGTTTTAATATCCTGGTGAAATCTTTCACCTTATTCCTCACTGGTGTCGCCTAAATGTTCAGGAAAACTATCTAAGTGGCTGTGTAAATAGTGCACCTTAATGTTCATGTTACAGCCAAGTGATTTGAAACTGTTTAGCATCTCATTTACCATTTCAACATAGTTTTCAGCTTTGTGCTTGCCCAGAAAATTTTTCACAACTGCAACAAATGAAATCCATGCTTTTCGCTCAGTCTTGTTCATTGAATTTACGAAGTCAGGTTCCTTAATGAGTTGTCTAATTTGTGGTCCATCAAATATTCCTGCTTTAATTTTTTCCGTACTCAACTGATGCATTTTCATTTCTACATATGAAAAGCATGATCCGTTCTTATCAAGAGCCTTTACAAACTGCTTCATAAGGCCCAACTTGATATGTAATGGAAGAAAGAGGATTTTCTCTCGCCCAACTAAGGCGTCGTTAATTATATTCTTTTCCCCAACGTACATGTTTTCTGTCTTGGGCTACTCTTTTCTAACCCATTGGTGTGTTTTGTCTCTGCTATCCCAGAGGCACAAAAAGCAAGGATATTTGGTGTAGCCACTTTGCTGTCCAAGGAGAAAATTTACCACTTTTAAGTCCACACAAATCACCCACTGATGTTCATGATACTTTATCTTCTCCAAGACCAAAGCTATGGTGTTATATTCTTCTTTCATTTTTGTTGAGTGAACAATCGGTATTGATTGGTTTAATTTATATTAAACCCCCTCTATTAAATATTTAATTCTTCACCTCTTACTCAATTCCCAATAAAATCTTACTTACTCATCAATCATAGCATATTATTATGTAATTTATAATTATTTTATTATATTAAATAATTCTATTCCCCTATGTGTATATTTGCTAAAAAGTTATCATTTTTTGAAAAGAAAATATATTAGAATTTTTTATACTATAAATTTATAAGAATTTACGTGAAATATTTTTCTTTATATATCTCTTTATAGGTATAACCTTTATAATTTAAAATATAATAAATTTCTATAATTTTATATGTGAACAATTTTAAATGAATTTAAGTAAAGCCAAATCTGTTTTTGAAATTGTTTTTTAAAATTTAACAAATATACTCGAAATTATACTTTTAGAAGCAAAGTTAAGCATGACTGGATTGGACTTGCCTTTGAAGGAAAACGTCATCTTCAGTCGCATGTTTTTGCCAGCAAATGGATGCTGATCCCGCCCGGAATGGTTTAGGAATGTTCCATCTCCTCTCCTGTTTTCTTGCGATGAGTCCCTCTTCTCCAGTGAACTGGCTGCATACTCCAATCTCTTCTTCTTTCCGAATTTAATAATTACGAGTGAAATACATATTATAAATTGCCGGTTATCTGTTAATTTTGAAAGCTTTATAGTTCCGTTCGTAATGACTACAGCGGTTATTTTACATTGAGACATTTGTACTAACAGTTTTTGTTCCTGGCAAGGCTAAGGATTAACTCTTTCACCCGTCAGGATGATGTCAAAGAAAACTTAAAAACAACACCTGCTCGTATATCTAATCTGCCCGGTGTCTCGAATCCAAATTTCTCAATTCAACTAACCAGCATTTGGCATCCAGAACGTTTCTCACTCCTACCTTTATCTCCTTCGACTTTGATCTTTGCGATTAGTTTGTAAAATCCTTTAAAATGATTTGGCTTTACCGTAATAATTTGTTTTATAATTATTATTCCTTTAGTCTTGTTACATTTTATTTGAATATTTTTAAATTAATTTGTTTTTAAACATTATTAAATATTTTCGGCTTTCAAGCCTTCAAACATCATTTTTGCCCGTTTGAACACACACACACAGATAATTCTTTTTCTAATTCCTTTTTTCGTCTCTGTCAAACGTTTGCTTCTCGACACTAGGGCCGTTTTCTGTTTTTTGTTCTTAACTCCTTTATTATGTTCTCTTATTGTGATTGTGGGAGGAAGGAAATAATGCTAAGCAGATAGCCTTGTACGTAACTATTGCCTCAAACTCGTCATCCAGCTACCGCTTTCGTTCGGCTGCACAGAGAGGTTCCTCGTGCTTAGCACGCTCCTTTCATCAATCGAAGCTTAGATTCCTCCAGATTAAGGTTAATGAATTTATAACTACCCTAGTTTCCTCGACGCAAGAGATAATCAAAGGCAACTTAAGAAAATTGGATGGAATACAAATCATGTAGAAATAAATTGAAGCGTGAAAAAAACGACTTCAAATTTACATTGCAATTGAGGTTCGAAGTGAACTTACATCGCTTGAGTACAACAATGAGCAAGTAAAACAGCAAATGTGCAACTGTAAGCAGTGAACCTGAAAATGTGTATTCAGCACAGATGAAGAGAGTAGGAATTAGCGCACTATGAATTGTCAACAAATATTAACTACATTTAGTGAATAATAAGATATATGTTTTGTAAATAATTGTAGTCTTCATCTCTGGTAGGAAATTAAAACCTTTTCTAAGCAAGAAATAACTGTTGAAATAATAAAAACGACACTAACTTTTTTAAACGCATTAGATAGGTTAAAACCAGTAAAAATACCAGGTAAGCAAATAATGCTTCTATTTCATGTTACTATTCTAGCATACGTTTTTTGTTGACAATAATTAAACTACTTGGAAAATAAAAAGACATTTCATGTTTTGGAGTGAAAATTTAACTTTAAAAAGGGCACCACTAAGGTTTTGACACCTCCCCAATATATAAATCATCAGATTCTTAGATATTAAAGAGTATTGACAAAGAGTCAAGATAAGTAAACAATCCTAGTTGTATATCTGAATATGAAAAATCGTTTTATTTTTCTGCATCCCAATATATTTTTGTGGCGTTTGTAGCATGTTTTTACTAATATAAAACTGTTGAATGTCGTCAGTTGAATTCTGATCAAAACCATCCTACCTAACTTTCTAAGCCTTTATGATATGATTAGACCTGTACCTATCTATTGCAGTGACCAATCCCATTCGGATCTCACTTGGCCACGACCCACACGTGTCACTCGTCACTTAAAACGTCCAGTTGAATCCAATTTAATTTCTTTTCGGAATTACTATTTTATCCATACGTGTTGGACAACACCTTTGATAATGAAGGTGTTGCTTGGCGCTTATTATCGTGAAAACGATAATATCAGGTAAGGTCAGATAAGGTATAAATTATGTATGGGTTGTTGCAGTTAATGGTTAATGAACAGCTGACTGAAACACTTCCATACTTTCTTCACGTACTAAGAGCGTTATAGCATTTAAAATAATATTTTAAGAAACATAGAATTTGATTTCTTTTACAAAGCTACATAAATTCATTACGCCCCATGCAATGGGGTCTAAGACTTATACAGTTTTGGGCTGCAATCTTTGGATTCGGTTCTTAAAATATTGCCTGGTTTCATATTCTTTAAATAAGCTATAAGCTACAAGCAACCCACTGAGCCTTCACTGTAATGTTTGGTCCCATGATAAAGCTATCGATTTGTGACGGTTGCTTAAGCCAAGTATGAGCACAAAATCCAAATAAAAGGGAGCAACTGCTACAAGTACAAGCAAAGTCTGTAACAGGCTAAATTGTGGCCTGAACAACCCAGTGCAACAATTACAGTTCTCGAGCATTTTGGTGTGTTATAAAACACTTAAATAAAGAAATTGTAAAATTTATTATAATATTTGCCTTTTAAGATTTACCTTAACCTACTGTACCGCATGGGGATTGTCATGGCTTAGTAAAACCTAGTAAAATAGAGCTCTAGGGCAGGGGCTCCCAAACATTTTGGTACCAATCCCCCTCTTGAAATGAAAGCCTCCCACGACCCCTCCACTTTACACTATAAATAAATAGTATGGGCATTTGAAAAAGAAACATTTATTATTTATTTATACATACTTTCATAAGAAACATGGTAAAACATTTCAAGTTATAATTCGCAAGGTAAATTTTAACTGATAAGAGGGAAATGTGTAAAGGAAATGGATGAGCTTAATATTTTTCACTAGCATGCCTATTTGAAGTTGTATTTTAGCAAGGACACAACGCAAGTCATTAGCAACATCAAGTTTGTTCCTATATTTTGTTTTTATTGCAACAAGTGCTGGAAATAAGTTTGTATTGCGCATTAGTAGGTCCTTGAAAAAGGAAAGTATAATAGAAGAGCTGCCTGTGATAGACTTTTGAGTGTTTTATCCAAAATGAAGATTTGCCCATTGTGCCGTTGTTGCAACATTAAATGGCAACATTCGTTTCGCGACAATTTGTACTATTATTCTGTTGAAGCTGGCATGTTGATTTAATTTCAAGTTTATAAAATTTGCACAGCCTTTACTTATATTTCTTTTATAAGTGCATACATTCAATTAAATTTTGTGAACATCATGGCCAATAAAATTACCTATGGAAAAAAACTGAGGTATAAATTTAGTTTTAAATTTAGATAATATTTGTTGATTTCATCTTCACATGAGCTGCTGACGTCACATAATCACCAGAGGTCATTACCCCTGACTAACAATATAAAGGTAAAGTAAATGCAAAGATTTATATATTTTATTTATTTTTAACAACAGAGCAGTGTTAGCATACTGAGATATTTTATGGTGAAGAATGTACATATTTATAATGTTATCAACACATTCGTCCTTCGATAAAACATGTATTGAGAAATAAAGTTTTGTAATTTAATACATTGATACAATTAATATTCAAACACATATTTCTTTAAAATATAAAATTCTAACCTCTGCATGAGGAAAAATAGGCTTCCCTTTGCACGAAATGCGAATTTAATACACATAATTAATACTTGTGCAGATGATGTGAGGATTATTAGCAAGAAATATCTTCGAAACTTTCAAACATACGATAGATGACCTTTCTGTTTTTTTTAAATAAAATTGGAGTTTAAACTAAATATCAAATTATACAGATTTAACTTATATCAGTATAAGACTGTGAATCTTGAATCAATTTAGATAATTATTGTTATTATATCCTACATTTCTGAGGGGATCTAGAAAATCTGTTGAGAATCATAAATTTTTCCAATTAATAATTACTAACGTTGACGATTTCGGAGAATGTCTATCTGTAAGAACTTGTTTTACACCTAGAAATATATATATATATATATATATATATATATATATATATATATATATTCGATACGTGGACAGAATCCGAATTAAACAAAGCAAATAAATAGTCAAGGGTTTCGGCCTGTCTATCAATGGAACTACATAAAAAGCCATCTTATCGCGCAACACTGTATGACAACATTTTAATTTGTTTTAAAAATAAGGTATTTGTGACAAAAGATAATACCTACATAGACCATCAAATGGTTAGGGAAATGAAGTGATTGAAATTACAGCAGTTGAGACAAAAATTTTGGAACGCAGTAACTTGTTTCAATCACTGGAAACAACTCGTGGTGGAGGAACCAATTACCCTGCTGCAATGTGTATCTGTGTGAATAGTAAGTATATTTTATAAATAAAGCATGATTTAAATTCAATGGAAACTGTTTCCATATACAGTTTAAATACACAAATAGAAATAAATCATATCATAAACTGTTTCAAAACACAAATTTGCTAAAAATCCATCCACTTACAAAAAACAATCAAACCGTGATTTCTAGAGAATCATTTTTCGAGAAATTATGACTTAAACCATGATAAGCGGTTTCCTACTTAAAAAGCGAAAATGTCGATAAATTATTTACGGATAAAGTGCAAAAAGAGAGTGTTTTATTTTTCCACCATTAGGTTTTAACTTCAAGAGGATATTTCTTAATATCAATTTAGGGCTTACTGTCAGAATCGTTCGTTCCACCCCAGTTGTTGCAGTTGATTTATAAGGCTCCTTTGGTCTCTTGTAATATTAGATAACCAGTCCTTTGATAAATTACTTTTAGTAACTTCGAAATTAAAATGGAAAAATTACGTGGCTGAAATAAAAATAAACGGTGCAAAATCATTCAGTCACGCTTCTCAATCGCTTGAACCAAAACATCATCTTCTAAAAGTTTTATTGAAAATGTTGTTTTTAAATACTGTCAAACATTGAAACTTGGGTTAATTATTTTTGTTTTAAAAAAAACTAGAGTCCAATTTGATAATTTAAATTTCGTACAGCTGAAACCTGTTGTGGGCTCTTTACACGATCTAGGAGTGGCTATTAAATAATCAATAACAAATTTTAGTATGTATTCAGTAAATAGTATTTAGATGTCCTTTAAACTAAAATTTTCGAGTATTGTCCGGAAGTTATCGTTATGCAGGTTTGAGATAAAGAAGAGTAGAAAATGTTTGTTCTTAAATTTGTCATATTGTACAGGACAAAAACCTAAATAGTTTTCAGCGTTAGTAAATGATTTAAAGAAATAAATATACAATGAATACATTATAGATAAACATTTGTTTACACATAAGCCTTTCATAAACAATAATATCAAATTCACAAGTTTTTCATAGTCATTGTCAGTATTATTAAACACACATAGGTAAATCTATAGCAGGTCTCAGGTATTTTTCCCGATCACAGTTTATTGAAAATGTAAGATGTTTATAAGTAAAGAAATAAGTCGAATATACAACATGAATAAAACTAAATTAATATTACAATGTGAACAACGATTTATTTTAAATATAAACGTGAAATTACATAATCATTACTTAGAATTTATCTGTAACATTCCACCTTCTCTTAGCCTTTCCTTGCGGTTATCTATTGTGGAACCTTCAGGTGAAGTCACCAACATTAGCCCTCACATTCCAGCATCAGTGATGACATATTTCCATCACTTTGATAGTTAGGTAACTCATTTCTCTTTGTTTATCAAACATCCCAATTGATTTGACTTTTCCAACACGTTGGTGTAGTATAAATGTACCATTGGCCTTTCTAGACGCCCAAAAAGTAGGTAATAACATAGTTGCTAAGAGTAATGTTTTTCAGAATTGAAACCTAATTTTTTGTATAAAACCAACAATCAATTTTTTTTAATGTTACTTTCTTTTAGTAGATGAAAGAAAAAGACGCTGAGGTACTTGGAACAATGCCTAACTTTGGGCAAGACTAGCAGGAACTGTTTCTTGAAGCCTAATTTTATTGTTATTATTGGAAGCAGAATATTTTTCTTATCCCTCGGTTTTTCTGAAAAATCCTTCTAACCAAGCTTTACGAAATTCCTTCAAACTAGATTTGCATTCAAAGTAAAATAGTTTATTTATTTTCAAGATACATCAAGGTTTTCTTAGCTTTCTTTGATATTCACAAAGTAACAAGGGATAACGTATAATTGTTACCATTGTGTAAAAAAAACGTTATAAACTGGTTTTATAACCCATAAACAGGCTCCATTTATCCTTTCTATATCAAATTCCTTATTCATTTACCAAGCTGGTAATTGAGATAATTTGTTCTCTCTCTCCTCTTATTATAAATGTTTGCTTTTAATGCCAACAAGTCCATCTAGAAAGATTTTCCATGCACCATCCGTGTACTTACCTAATGGGTTAATTTTGCTGAGATGATAAACTTACTCTTTGGTGGCATACTTACACGAGGGCGTATATTAACCGGTAAGAGGTAAAATGGTTTTACTCATGCAAATCCTAAGTAAGTTTTAGTTTACTCGGGTTTTTCTACCGCTATGAAAAAGATATCTTAGGAAGCTCAGTCCCTGGATTTATGTTAAAAGGAATTATCAGACGTGTTGGCTATAATGGTAATTACCTCTCAGGGTTGACAGGCTGTTCTACTATGTTGAGATCTCCTATATCTTCTAGTAGCAGGTCGTCCAAGTTTAGGTCTGCTTTGCTCGCTCCCCAACCTTCACCTCATACCGTTATTTTTTGTATTACCGCCAAATAGCCGGCAATTGACATAAAGTAGTTGCCAATAGTTCAATAGCCGCCGCACGAAAGCAGAATGTTCCAGCCTCCGTTTATAATCAGCTGTTTGTTACAAACCTGATTTTACGGTTCTTTTTAAATTAAAATATCAAGGTAAGTAAATATTCGCATATGAGAAGTCGAAGAGAGATTGTCGTAAGGGATCAGGATAAAAGCTATTGCTGGTTGGTGACTGCGGGAACGTCTCACGATCGATATGAGGAATTCCCAAGGAATTCAAGGAATAACAAGGAGGTAGCATTTTCCACTAAAGACCACGACAGAAAGGTAAATCATTTAAATATATATACTCGTATATATATATATATATATAAAATACATATTGTAAGTATGCGCATCGTCCAAGGCACGAGGAATACTATTTTTCAAAATTCCTTTTGAGAGACGGGACATTATAAATTCTATTTTCGAGCATAACTTAGCTATTTAGCTTTCCTACGGCGGCGTGTGACAACCTTTACCTTTATTGGATGCTATTCCAGGTTTATAAGGAGCCCTTTGTTTAGCTGATGTGTTATTTTGTCCTATTTGCTATGTTCGCTACAAAAGTACGAATTATTGCAAATGTTTCTAGGCTTCTTCTAGTATATTGCAGAAAACGTGAAGACTGTTTTAAATCCATTTTTAACCAATGATAAGGGCAAAATATAACTTTGATCTTGATCACCAGGTTTTTTCAAAATTTTCATATTCAATTATTCAAATACTCAATTTTTATTGACCCCTGTAGCGTTTCTTTGGTGATTTTTCCACCATCAATTATAAACTGTCAACAATGTTATGGTGGCCACGAGCAGATCTTATAAATAACACATTTCTTTTCCTATTTATAATTTAAACAGGAACAATTATTAAATTAGGGCTACAGAATTTGTTAACGTATTCCAACTTAGTACATTCACATTAACCAAAATAAAACGAACTTATAAAAAAACGACTGCTTATCGTGTATTTCCATTAAACCAAATTGAAATCAATACACACGCAAAGAACACTCAAACATTGGGACATGTTGAAATGTATTGATTTCTTTTACTATATCATTAAGATAAGAAACTACAAATAGACAGATATTTATAATCCTGGGCCTGTCAGAAGTATGATGTAGACGCTTCCATCTACTGGCAACTCGGATTAATGGAAGTGATAAAAGAAATCGCCTATAACTGTCGGATTGCAATTACCCCTGCAGAATGGTCCTAAATAAGGAAGGTTATTGCTGTCTGAAAAATATATCTGAAAATAAGATTATCCGACAATATAAACAAACAATTTCACATTATTTCTTCAAGATTTTACTCTTTGTTGTGTATTGTTCCTTTTTTTTAAACCATTGAACAATATTCTATCTTTTAGAGGTTTAAATCAAAGAAGTTTAAGAGTATGATAAACAAAATGTTTTATGTAGTTTTGTTTGAACTCTTTTACATTTAAAACTTAATCAATGTTTAATAATTTGTGATTTTGTAGCTATCAAGCCTCTTTTATTGTAATCGACATTTTTTTGTTTTAACATTTGACCCAATATTCTCACAATCGATAGTTCTCCTTCTTTCAAGATTGTTATTTTGTAAATGTGCTAAGAATGTTTAAGTAACAGTATCGAAATCAATTAAATGTGGAGTGTTTATACATATACATACATATATATATATATATATATATATATATACATATAACAGATGGTTTTGCTCTTAAACCCCTTGTCTGTCCACTTCATCTCGTACGTAAATTTTACAAGGCTTATTTAAAAACAGGTTCTTACGAAACGCGCACGTAAAAAAGTCCAAATATTTCAAATAGCGATTTACGAAATATTCTTGACGATAAAGAAAGTAACTATAGCAATCCAAATAAATGTGGGTCGAGATTTAGACCTGCCTTTTGGCAGGGGCCTTGTGCTCACTGCGAACTCACATATGCTGAGAAAGTATAAAAATGAAGTTCACAAGTGAATCGAATTTGTATTTCGTAGGAAGCTTTCACATCGCGAATCGGGATTGGGGAGACGAGCCCTATTGAAATCAAATTTGAGTCCTCTTTCTATCTCCTGACACCAGGGATATTCTTTGTAAAGGATATCAACTAAGTAATTTTGTAGTCTTGGTTTGACAGGGAAGGGAACTCGCGCTCAAAGGGCGCCTTAGTCTTATTCGGAAATTTTGCTTTTTACTACTGGTTTAAAATCACTTCTTTACGAAATTCTCTTTCTTTAGATCATGACATCAATTCCAACTGCGTATCTGGATTATTTCCATAAAATAAAATCAGATACTAATTTTAATACAAGTATACCAATGTTTGACTTTTAGCGCCAATTTACAAAAAACAACAATGTAATAGAAGTTTAAATACTTGAATAAAAGAGTGATATTGAAATAATTAAGAAATATATGTTTACTCATGTTTACAGCCGCAGAGACTTAAATAAATGCGGTTGATTTGAGAGTTAATAAATAGTTGTACCTGATCGCCAATCATTCGCATTTATTTAAACAGTTAAAAATATACGTTTTTGTAACATTGTTTTGGTCTTACAACTCACTTAACGCTGCAAAAAATGTAATAGGCTATTAACAATTTTAAAAAAATTTGTATTCATCAGTTTCAAAAGTTTTCTTATTGTATTACAAATCGAAATATTGTGGATAAGATTTAAACATCAGTTTTAGAATTGAGACACAATAAAGGTTTTAATGCTCTAACTAGACGTTATGTTAGCTGGCGATTTTAGGATGCTTGATAATTAAAATATAAAGAAGAATGACTAATTCTTCCGTACTCAACCAAACGTCATCGGGTGCACGTAACATGGTTTGTTAAAAGAATAATTACGGAACTTGAAAATTTATTGTTATTTTTAGTATTGAAAAACGAAATTATATCTTCGAGGTGACGTTCAGCATGATTCAGAAGAAGATTCACTTCTTTCAGAAAACGATCTTTCTAGTTTAGGAGATGATCTACCTAAGTAGACGACGATTCGCCTGATTACCAATAAAACATATAACTACTCTGGTTCATTGAATGTTCTGCCAGGTTCAGTACTTGACCCGTCAAGTGAGAAACATATTCAGATATTTCGTAAAAGGAACTTTATAGTTTATGAAGATAAATTTAATAGTTCTTTATAGTTTTTTTATTTTGAAATAAGTTGGAGGGTTTTGTCTGTTCAACATTACTCCATGACTACAGACTCTAACTGTAGTAAAAACCAAAAACCTTCAACTGGAACTTCTTTAAACCACTTGTTGTCGTCCCCTGGGATCACCGTTAGGCATTACTACAGGGGGAGACGTGACCACAGCAAGTACCGTTTCAACTTGTTAAAACGTTTACGTGTTCATTCTTATTCTTTAATTTTTTCCAACATCACTATGAAAATTTCTATGTAATTCCACTTATTTTCACTTTTTAACATAGTGGATATCATATTTTGCTCGTTAATGGTAATGCCCAGGCAGGCGTTTATTTGTTGTCGCTTTTCGTTCCAATGCTCACAGTAGAATAATGTGTCTCGCGTCACCGTTTGAGCTTTCGCAGAACTCAAATTTTGTTATGTCACGAAATTTAAATCTATTAAAGAATTCACCAAAACATCCGTGTCCAGTGAGCGCTTGTGTGAGATCGTAGTTCACTTCTCCATGGCCTATTTCTATCTATGCTTTTAGACAGGGAATTAAGCAGTAAGTCCATCTGACAGTCATTCCACTCCGATTGCCAGCGCTCCAATAAACGTCCTCTAGTAGATTGCTTGGCTATTTTCTTTGCACGTTTACTTTCTTGTTCATTCAGCGTGTCTTTAATACCGCTTAGTTGTTCGTATATTTTTTTACTTTCTTTAGCCAATAGATATATTGGCGGGGTTCTGGCAAGTACTAGCACCGCACTATTAGATACAGTTTTAGCGCGCTACCTTTCTGTACTGAAACTATTTCCTTTTTTAGCTGTGCGTTTTCCATTGCAGGATCCTACATGTGTGTGTGAGTGTGTGTGCGTGTGAGTGTGTGTGAGAGAGAGAGAGAGAGAGAGAGAGACAAAGAGAGAGGAAGCAATACTCATTTTCTCAAACCTGATCTAAACTAGAGGTAATAAACCATTTTAAAACTATTAAACATATGTATAACTTTATTTTAAAAGCTTAGTATGTTTGGGGTTTGAATATAGACCCATATTTCTTATTTATTTCGAGAGTATTTTCATTTTTATTCGTTCACTATGCCCTCATATTTTTCTAACTTTATAATTTAACGGTATATGTTTCACTTTTTCAATGTAATATTTATTAACCGGGTTGGAATTAGGACAGATCAAGTTATATAAGATTGATTAACTTCTTGTTAAGGATAGTAATCAGAACTAGTTACGTGATACCTTGTGATAAAACGTCAGCTGCAGATGTCGTCCATTCAAAATTGTTCTGTAGCAAATGTAACTTGACATTCTGAGAAATTAGTGGTAATTGTGTTCAATAAGGGGCATTATTACATAGAAAATATTTGGCATTATTAAAACTAGGAAAGCTCAAAAATAGTTCATTGTAAACAGTCAAAAGTAAATACGGATATGATAGATAGTGAAGGCACGTTAAAGAAACAGGTGAAAGAAATGCTACTAACACTGCTTATATTATATTAACTTTATTAACAGACATATAAACACGAACCTTATGATTCTTGGCTTGACGCAAATAAAAAAACCTTTGATTGCAAAATGTTTTAAAACTCTGCGCCTAAATGAGTAGATATAACTCAGGCTTGCATAAAATTGAATAAAGGGACATTATTATGTTTTTGGTACTTAATTAGAAATCTTTTAATGTCAGATGGATAATAGATAGAATTATAGGCATAAGATTTTACGGTGGGGGAATCAAAACTCGCGTGGGAGGGATTTCTACCCTCTATTAAACCTGATCTCTAACGGGACCCGAGCCTGACCGATGTCATAAAATAGTTTCTCTAACTGCACCGAATGGTCAGGGTCAAATTTCAATTTTTCTTATATAGGCTAAACAAGATTTTATAACTTATGCTTAGTGAATAAAAATAATAAATCTAGGTAAAAGAAAATGAAGCATTTACTATAATATTTTAAACAATTTATTTTCATATATTTATTTTTAGTAAAGGTTTGCAGGTATTATTTTATTTTTAGTTTAAGGTTTGGCGATGTAAGAGTGTATAATAGCTCATTGTAACGAATTTAATGACGTAATTATAGACTACCGAGGCTAAATGTGGTTCAATTCTAATCCGTATTTATAACTCAAATTAAATTTTTTTAAAACTAAATAATGTTTTCTTTTCTAAAAAAATGTTTTTTAAAGAATTTTTAAAAACTTCAAACAATAGATTATTTTGTGACTAGTATGTAGGAAAGCAGTAAATAAAAATCGAAGGTAAATTTCTGTTAATATCTCTTTCCCAATATCACAGACCATCAATCAGAAATAACAACTATTTGTCAGAATCGTACATGGGAAATTTTAAAATTAACTGTTTTCTCTTCTATTAAAAATGTTGATAAATTTGAAGCTTCTCCTTTTTACTACCTTTTTATCAGAACCATCGAGCCCTTTGAGAGAACTTGAGAAACGTTTGAGAACTTGAGATCCATTTTTGTATTAATTTTTAACTAGAGTTAAGCACATTTGTATAAAATTCTTGGTAAAAACTTTGGAGATATTTACTAGAAAATATTTCTGTATATGCCCTTCACAGTATAATGTACTTATATTGTTAGAGACACAGATTAATACTTTTTGCTGTTTAATTGTTATACATTCAACAATTTTGTTTTAATTAGGTTAAATAGTAGTTTAAAAAAATAAATTCTATCCACTTTCACGGAAATATAGTTTCAAAACAATATTAAGAATAGTTAATTAACAATCATCTCTGCTCATACATGAAATTAAAATTCTTTTATAGTTTACTTAAACCTGTAATATGTGTTCAAAATTAAAACAGAACTTAAAAAGGAAATTAACATAATATTTATTTTATGTAAACCAAACCTACTAACTAAATTTAAGAATCTATCAGTATTGGACACTAGTAGCCTGCGTACATTCAAAACTAAAAAAGTGAACTCACTCGACCCAAATTAAACTCATCTGAAAGAAAATATTTCCTGCTAATCTGCAAACAATAGGTTATGACTCACTTAATACTGGGCTAATCAGTAATATTTTATCTGAGAGTTTTGCAGAGTGAAGGTTAATTCCTAGTTGGGATACTGCCTACCTTGCTAATATTTCAATGATACCTTTAAATCTTAACAAACTCAAATTCAGATAAATAAATATGAAGTACTTCGATAAATAATACAAGTTTAAAATCCTCCCATATCAGCTAACTCACTATTTCACAATAAACGTTAAAGTAATAATACATACACAAAACCCCTGGAAAAATCATGTTAAACAGCAAAACTATCAAAAGTAATAAATAAATAAAATAATTCTCTCAGCTGAGCAAAATTAGTCCAGATGTATTGCTATTTTAGTTTCTGGCCAGCTAGATCTGCTTTTGGCAAAATTGTATTCCCAACAATCACAAATGCAGCAACAGCAGTGTTTAACATTTAAAGAGGGAAACCATTAATAGAAAACATATTTTATAAAGGAAATCTTAACGGTAAACCTTTTGTATCAAACATTCAGAACGAATGTTTTTCTTAATCAAATAACTACATATTTAAATTCCTCTAATCGGCATTTGATAAAAATTATTTCCTTTGTTATTGGATTTTACAAACAAATTCTTTAAAAAAAATAGTAGGCCTATTCATCTGTGTGTGTTAGATCTTTCGTCTAAAAGAAATCTGTGCGTTTTAGAAGTATATTAAAAAAATCCATGTATTAAATGAGAATTCAGGTTAATTAACGTATAATGAAAATGAATAATAAGTATGAGAATATAACTGCCTGTTTCTGAAGGCTTTTCGTTTTTTAGGATTGTATTATTTTGGTATTTCGATTTTTATACCAAATTGTTCTTATTACTTTTTTCTTGGAAAAATCGACCATAAAGTTGTCTTGTCAACCTCCTCTCATAGAATGGTTACGCCAAATTGCCATCTTTTACTAATTAAAAACCTGGAGAAATATTCTCACCTGAATTTATTTATGCATTTATAACATTTCTTTGTTACTGTACATGTGCTTTTACACAGTTTTCTTTTGTATTCCTAATTCTAAAAGTCAACTAATAAATTTAAATATGGTAGTTGTTAAAAAAATATTTCTAAATGGAATAAACGCAATTGAAAAATTTTAAACATGTCAAGTTAATACGCAATAATATACATAACCTTATACAAAATATCAGTACTATAATTTTTCTTTGTCCTTTAATGTTTAGTTTAGTGTATACAGAGAATCGCACAATTCAGAACGTAATTCATTACTATTTCAAAACCTTACAAAATATTTATTTGGTTGTTACAATATAACCTTATTACAGCAACATAAATTATTAATTAATATTGTTACTTTAAAGGTTTGAAATAAAATGACAATTCCTCTTATCTATAAGTTTTTAAATTTTACAATTCAATTTATTTAAGTAAACAGGATTAATAAATGAATGCTGTCATATACCTAAATGAATGAATATTGAATACTCCTGTATTTTTAGGACATTGCCTTAAAACATAATCTACAAATGAAGAGGTAAACAGCTGTTGTGTGAAAACATGTGTTAAATGTGAGGATAGCGTTGCATAATCTACTCGCGTAAGCCTAAAAAGTACATTATGTTAAGTGTCATGTGACGGATGCACGATTATTCCCCAAAGAAAAGCTGTCTGGCATACATAGAGAACTTTAAACTTTAGAGAATATTAAACTTCGTACGTAGTTGACAAAATTCCTTAAGTTAAAAAAAGTCAACACCTATTTATAATAATTTAAACTAGTTATAAACATATAATTGGTATTCTAAGACAAATAAATTTATTTATTAAATCACAAACATAATTATAACTTATTAAACATTTTTTAGCTTTTCAAACAAATCCAAGTGTATACGTAGCTCGTGGTATTAACTTTGTTCAACCCAATTGCAAGTATATTTAGAAATTATCGTTTGTAAATATTTCAAAGTTATTTTTATCCTTTCTTATTTAACCATGATTATCAATTATTATATATTTCTTCAGACATTAACATTTCACTGTTTATACGTTTGAGATTTTTTAAAATTTAACCGTACTTTTAATCTTCAGTCAAATTCGTAGATACATAACTTGAAGTAATGCATACAAATTTAAAAAATAAATATATAGAAATAACAAAAATTCATCCTAACAATAATCCTTAAAAATAATTTGGTAACGTATCGTTCCGATTGTTCCTAGTTTGTTTAGTAACACAAACTACCTGGAAACTGGCCCAATAATTTACTAATTTATTTCACAGAATTTTAAAACTCATTGATGATTTAATTCTTTAATGAGGTTTTCGTTTTAAAATTATATGTTCTTACTCTCTAAAAGTTACAAAATTATATTTCACTAAATCTACTTATTTTCTATCTGAATTAGTGGATACAAGTCAATCGTCGCAAAGTAAAACTTTGTTAGAGTCGTCCCAAAGACAGTGTGCATGTGTAGAGCAGGGTTGCCTACTTGCAAAAATGGTGACAATTAATCTCAGCGCAGCTTCCGAAATGAGGTTACTATAACTTTCGAAACTATTTCTCTTCATTTGTTGTTTACTCAAGTAAATTCAGTTTAATTCTTTCCTCACTAGCTGTAATGCTTTTACGGAACAAAAATTGAGAATAGAATAATTTTATTGAATCGAATCTTTAGTATTTTATTGACGTTTTCATTAAATTACTTTAAAAGAAATTACTGGAATGTTGTTTTTTAATTTCGTGTCTTCACTAGAACTCTTTGGCGTCGACAAGACTAGGCTTATAAGAAATAACAAACTGTATCCAAAAAACATACTATGCAACTGTTCTTATAACCCTCCTGATATATCTCATGTTCGTGCAATCCTCCCCAATTCCCGATAAGAGTCGTATATTATGTGTGCATCTTTGACCATACTACCCCCCCCCCCCAGATTGGGCCTTTATTATACCCGAGGGAACATTGGTTTCCATCTTCTTGCTTTTAATCTGTGTGATCAGTATTTCAGGACAAAGGCAACGTAATTTTGTTTTCCCGTCATATCGGAGCGGAAATGTCTTTGGCCGGATGCAGTCATCAGAGAGCAGCCTATTGTTGATTCTCTCGATCCAAGGAAATCCAAGATACACCAAGCTTCACATGCTGAATGATATCCTTAGTTGTGGACGCTTCCATTTACAATAAAGGGATAAATTCTACACCAGTAGTAAATAGTTTTGATTTACTTTTGTCAAAATGAACGAATCTTTCCATTCACAGTTTCAAAATGATATACGTCTCAATTTAAATTAAATAAAATTAAAATATTGTTTAGGAGTTTAACAATTTCGTATTGACAATTAAATTCGTTTTAGAGATTTAGCATTGATATAAACAAACAAAAAATATAAATTGATGCATTTTAAAAAAAATAAAGGGTCCAAAGAAATTTTGAACATCTGGAAATATTGCTCAAACATTTTACATTATAAATAAATTTGTGGCTATGAATGTTTTGCAAAAAATACAAATATATACAATATATATGCAGTTAATATATTACTATTGTAAGTAATTTTATCCACCATTAAGTGCAATGATTTTACCTTGTGTGATGAGGCGTCTTTCGGTCACTTGACCATTGTCGAATCACTGATTACTTTTTCTCAATTTTTCTGGTGTGGATTTTCGGTCCGTGGTGTCGATACTTGTTGACGTCATACACGTTTCCTCTTGAGTCTTGTGTATAATGTTTTAATAATAGTTGACACTGAATCTAACATCCACAAAATTACCCACCAAAATACTGAACACATAAGAAACAATATTAACAATAAAATTAACCTAATAAAAACGGAAAAAACAAAAAAACGGAACAATATATAAATAAAAAAGAAATTATAAAACTCAGAGAAAAACTAGAAAACAACGACTACTTATATTAAAATCCGATAAAACAAATACACCAGTAATAATAGAAAATACCAAATACATCGATTCAATGACTAACTACATAAAAGAAAATAAATACGAACAAATCCCAGACCCAACTAGCAAATACCTTATTACAATAAAAAACCTAATAGTCACACACCGAAATACCCTAAACTATAACAATAAATTAAAATACCATACAAGACTATATCCATTCAAACCATGCGCACCAATATTAACAGGCATACCTAAAATCCACAAACCCGACACACCATTTAAACCTCTAATAAATTTCACAACAGCACCATCTTACATAATCGCAAAAATACTAGACAAAAAATAAGATCTAAAATACATATCAACAATACATACAATATAAAAAATGAATATGAATTAAATAATAAAATAAAAAACATAAAAACAAACAGCAACACAAAAATAATAAGTTATGACATAACTAACATGTACCCTAGCATCCCAATAGCAGAAACCATAGAAATAATAAAAAACAAACTAATACACAATAACGAAAAAAGAAACACAATAGATAGTATCATTACGCTAACCAAACACATATGTAACCAAAATTATTCCCAATTTAACAATAAATACTATAAACAAACAACTGGACTCCCCATGGGATCACCCATATCATCAGCCATGTCAGAAATATATTTACAACACTTTGAACAAATAATAATTAAACCTATACTAAACACACACAATATTTCACTATGGACAAGGTATGTAGACGATATACTTGTAATATACCAACCTACCATTCACAACGAACACGTCATAATACTAAACAAACCAAATACATACAACGAAAACATACAATTCACCGTCGAAACAGAAACAAATAGAACAATCAACTATCTCGACATTACATTAAATATAAATGATAATAAAATAGTAACTACAGTATACAGGAAACCTACTTCCAACAACACCGCAATACACTACAAATCTAACCACCCCTGGACACACAAAATTAACACTTACAGTAACATGATAAATAAAGCAATAAAATATACACAGGATAACAAACAAAAATTAAATGAATAATTAGATAACATTACAAAAATAGCAATAGAAAATGGATACAACAAACACATTATAAAAAATATGTACAATAATAATTCAATAATATATATAATAATTCACAAAAAACCTAACCTCAACACAACACTACAACCGGAACACAAAAATAATAAAAATAAAAAAATCTACCTAAAATATAAATACACCAATAACAAAATAGAAAAAATAACAAATATATACAACAAAGAATACTACACTCCAACATACAAACCAAACAACAAAATAATAAAATATCTTAATAACACAAACCACAAAACAAATTCAGAAAAACACAACCTATCAGGAATTTACAAAAATTACATGTAACAACTGTAACGCATTTTACATAGGGAAAACAACCAGATCATTTAAAATAAGATTTGAAGAACATTATAGAGCATTCAAAAACAAAAATTCAAAAGTATCAAATGTTGCAGCATACCTAATATCACATACACATGAAATAACACATTACGAAAATAACCTAACCATACTTGAAATAAATAATAACCCAATAGAACTAAACTCACTAGAAAAATACCACATTTATAAAAACATACACAACAATTTAATGAATCTACAAACAACATATACAGAAGACATACTGTTCAAAAACATTAAACACGAGACTCAAGAGGAAACGTGTATGACGTCAACAAGTACCAACACCACGGACCGAACATCCACACCAGAAAAATTGAGAAAAAGTAATCAGTGATTCGACAATGGTCAAGTGACCGAAAGGCGCCTCATCACACAAGGTAAAATCATTGCACTTAATGGTGGATAAAATTACTTACAATAGTATTATATTAACTTCATAAAGTCAGCGCAACGGAAAAACAATGGATAACGTAATATATATATATATATATATATATATATATATATATATATATATATATATATAATAAATTAAAAATATTTCAAAAACAAGAATGCTTTTAATGAATATATTTATTCGAAGCTTTTCGCCGATAAAATAGTATCAGCAAATTCAGGGAAATAATTATCTAATAAAATACTTTTACAAAATTAAATCATATGAAGATGCTGATACTATTTTATCGGCGAAAAGCTTTGAATAAATATATTCATTAAAAGTATTCTTGTTTTTGAAATATTTTTAATTTATTAACTATATACAAGAAAACATATCACCATATTTAATATATATATACAGTATATATATATATATATATATATATATATATATATATATATATATATATTATCTGTCTTTATAGATTTATTTATAATGTTTTCTTTGAATGTGAAGAGCTAAAATGAAAACTTTTACATAAGTAATTTAAACCTAAACTGACAAACTATTGAATTTTTGCCCTACCTTTTATTTTAATAAATGTAACAATCAATTAACAAAATAAATGTATTTACTTATAATCTCAATCCTTAAATAAAAATGTCAAAAATATAAAAAGCTGTAAAATTATTGAGAGAACATTAAAAGTACACGAATGTGTCAGGGATATTTTAACAATTTGGCAAAATGTAATTTATGAGGATATGCCATCTATTAAAAACTGAAAAATGTATTTCACAGTTGAACTGGGTTCTCTACAGAACATGACATTTTACCGTATATCATCCATGTTTATGTTTCATAAAACGGTTAAGATTGACGATTCATTTAGAGTGAAAATCGAATGAAAATAAATATTATAAAACAACGTAACTAAGGCCTTGTTTTTAGTATTTTTAATTATCTAGGTGTTTGGGATAGATTGATGGCTGTAATAGCCGTTGTAATCACTTGCAATGTAAACATTGTGTTTATTGGACGCACTTTCTCGTTTCAAAACAGGTTAAAAGTGTTTAAACATATGAGTTACAGTCTCTTAGAAAATATAGAAATCAATATACGTTAATCCAGCTAGATATGTTAGACCTAACTGTGATTAACTAGAATTAATAATTGTTTATAAATTTTTAAATATTATATTTTATTAAATATTAATTTTGTGACTTGAAGCTGTACTATTTATCAAAAAATATTGTGTGACTTCGCAAGTGGGTGGCACATAAGTCATAGTGACTGACGTTAAGACCAAAAAATCCAAACAGTGAACAGATGGCCTACAACTGTAATAAAATTTTATAGTGGACCAATAAAGCGTCACACAAACAATAACATTAAGAATAACAAATTTAGCAAAACAAAGTATAACTGGAAACATTATCAAATATTTTCACTTTAAAGTAATTAAAAGTCTGATCGTGATTAAAAAGAATTGAAATTACGGGAAATGATATAAGTTAGAGATAAGGATAGCAAAAAAGTATGCTGATTTAAGTTGTAATATTCAATTATTCAAACATAAATATATAGAATCACGATTTACTGGAACTTGAATAAAAGAGATCGTGCTATAAATGCAACTACGTATATAAACAGACCTATCATGAATAAGTTGTTTTTATTCTTTATTAAAACCTAGGCACAGGTGTCCACTACCAGCTCCCACATGCATTTCTTTTAGGTGAGTCGGGTAGGATCATATTTTGACTCGGATTATCTAGAGTATTTCACAGTGTGAAATCAATGTTCTCTATACTTTATCAGAATTAGGCGAACTCTCTCTCTCTCTCTCTTTCTCTCTCTCTCTCTCTCTGTGTGTGTGTGTGTGTGTGTGTGTGTGTGTGTGTGTGTGTAAACTACGTAAACGATATTTTACGACTCTGACACTAGAAGAATACAGTTATTATTCTGTCACTGGAATGGTATAACCTGTTGTTTACACTTAGAACAAGTTAATCGGTCATAAACAGTTCTGTAGTGTTACAACATTGCTTCTTAACGTATTCTCATTAAGGCAACAGTTTTAGCCTACATCGCTAAAATCCACTGTAAATAAATCACAGATTCATTCGTTCGCCTAAAATAACTTAGTTTCGATGTATTCATCCCTTTTCTACACTACCCGACCTCCTCTATAAGTTAACCTAATAATATGCCCTAAAGAATGTCAGGAATTCAATATTCCTAAACGGTTTTAGTTTTGTACGAAATATACCGAAGCCATATATTTATGAATGTATACGAATAAACAAATCCATCTTAATATATTTTGATAACCTTTTGCATAAATACTTGATTATCCAAACAAGTCGTTTAATATAGATATATATCTAGGTACCAACTTAGACACCTATGTGTGTGTGTATGTGTGTGTGTGTGTGTGTGTGTGTGTGTGTGTGTTTGTGTGTGTGTGTGTGTGTGTGTGTGTGTTTGTGTGTGTGTCTGTGTGTTTGTGTGTGTGTATGTGTGTTTGTGTGTGTGTTTGTGTGTGTGTGTTTGTGTGTGTGTTTGTGTGTGTGTGTGTTTGTGTGTGTGTGTGTGTGTGTGTGTGTTTGTGTGTGTGTGTGTGTGTGTGTGTGTGTGTGTGTTTGTGTGTGTGTCTGTGTGTTTGTGTGTGTGTGTGTGTGTGTGTGTGTGTTTGTGTGTGTGTCTGTGTGTTTGTGTGTGTGTGTGTGTGTGTGTGTGTGTGTGTGTGTGTGTGTGTGTGTGTGTGTGTGTGTGTGTGTCTGTGTCTGTGTGTTTGTGTGTGTGTGTGTGTGTGTGTGTGTGTGTTTGTGTGTGTGTGTGTGTGTGTGTTTGTGTGTGTGTCTGTGTGTTTGTGTGTGTGTGTGTGTGTGTATAATTAGATTGTTTAAATAGAACTTTAAACAACGGCGGTTCGTATTGAGTCCTTTCTACTTCAATTGGTTAGAACATATAATACTTGTCTGTGTACATGCGCAGGAAAAACAAGAATCATTAAAAAGATGGGAAAGAGAGAAGAAGACGGCCTAAAGCTATTCAGATCAGAGAATATCATACATTCATCCACTAAAGTATAAAGGTAAAGCAAACTAAAAGATAAAATCAGCCTGCGAGGCTCATAAGAAAGCGACTCAGACTTTGAGTCACGATATTATAGCACCATTATGTAACTGTTCTAAGACCTTACTAGAAGCCTAAAGTGGCCATCAAGCATCCACTAGGACACGCGTCTGGTCCAGAGCTAACGGGTTCGATAACATTTCAACACAACTGGGGACCAGTAGAATCTTTTAAAGGCCCTCTCTTCTGTACCGCTATAATACGCCATTGAAAAGGTTCAAGAAGTATTAAAAGATGGTGAAATGCAGAAGAATTAAGAGTTGGAGCATCTACTCTTTACCTTCTAGTCAGGAAGAAACAGAGGGAAATGTTAAGCAGAATCTAGCGTCCAGAATATGAGACGAATCCAACCTGAAACTCGTGACTCTCGCCCGAGTGACTAGAGTCAGGTACGATACTGGAGGCTTGGTGTCACGAGCCGACACTATTAGTAAGAGCCCTAAGGAGTTTCTGTAAGGCCTGGACTGGTCCTTGGAACGAGACCATCTTCGACCAGACACCACGTTTTCGACCGGATTTCCAGAACTAATTAGTAGAACCTTCCGAGCGGGCACGTTTCCCATACCTCAACACACCTTCTGATTGGTTCGTTCTAGGTAGTAAAATTGGGCTCTTATCCAGCCTCGGTACGACTTAACTAAAGGCCGGATCCTCAGATTAAGGACTCGGTCCTGGGTAGGTATAGACCGCCTAGGGCAACAGCTAGCGTCACCTGGCCACGACGTCAAAGTTGCCATTCCCACCCCACCGTCATCAAAACTAATGCTATACAACATTGTAATTTACTCCCATATTCTGTTTTTAAAATAAACACCTTGAAACATAGGGTATATTTGAGTACCATTAAATTTGGAAATATTGGTTCTGAATGTGTTGTGCTCTTTCTTTCCTTATTATTTTGATTTAAAATATTCAATTGCTCCATACTTATTTACATAAAATGTTTCAGACACTTTGCCTTGAACGAGTGTAAAATACATTGCAAGTACACATTATAATTGTCATTTATATCCTTCAAAATATCCTCGTTATTTTACACCTTAATTTATAGACATGTACTGTAAAAGATTCACGCTTATAACATCACGTTAAAAAAACAATGGTAATGTTAACGATCTTGCAAGGCTTAACAGATCTAAAAGTACGAGATAAAGATAATAGAACTAGGACAAAGAAGTAGGAAATGTTACATGAAAGCTGTCTCTGGAGAATAATTTCAAGTGGAGTTCAAAGGCCATACGGCCTTAGTAGGTAGGCATTGTTTATTTAGAAAACCATCTGGCGAACATTAAATGTGAAAATAGCTGAAACAGAGATTTCATTTTGTGAGACGTGGCCAGGCTGTGAAGCATTGAAATTGTTTTATTATAATATTTATAAGAGGCAGAACTTTATTTAAATGCTAATTTAAATATAATTTTGACTCTTCTAATTCTGAAGATAAAAATATAATATTATAGAAACATAAAACTTGAAAGTTAACAAAAATTTAGCATTAATTAAAGTTTTGTATTTGTTAGTTTATGATATTGATATTTAAGACGAAATTTGTTTAAAAAATAATAAACATTTTTTATTTAGTGAATTTGAAAATAAAGGCGAGCGTATGTGTGTGTGTGTGTGTGTGTGTGTGTTTGTGTGTGTGTGTGTGTGTGTGTGTGTGTGTGTTGTGTGTGTGTGTGTGTGTGTGTGTGTGTATGTATATGTGTGTGTGTGTGTGTGTGTGTGTGTGTTTGTGTGTGTGTGTGTGTGTGTTTGTGTGTGTGTGTGTGTGTGTGTGTGTGTGTGTGTATGTGTGTGTGTGTGTCTGCGTGTGTGTGTGTGTGTGTGTGTGTGTGTGTGTGTGTGTGCACGTGTGCGTGTATGTAACCTACATATATGCATGTATAAATAAACATATTTTTCAAACATAGGGAGGAATTACATCAGAGGAAGAATTATTATTTTATTAACACTATCTTGTCAAAAAATATCAATAATTTCATAGCCTACAAACACAAAAAGGTAAGGAAAATTCCTTATTTTCCGCCACTTAATAATACAGTTTTCTCGTTGTTAAACGAAAATTTTTATCATGTTTGTGATCTAAATAAAATAGAAGCTAGCAGTTTATATCAGAAGGTAGAATCTAAACAGCCGTTGAGTGTAATGCATACAAAGATGAAATCTGAATATGGGATGAAAGGCGAGACCCGGTTAACTGCACTTTGGATACGTATTGCTAAGCACAGATGCTATCGTTAAGTACATACAATGAAGCAAATTGCCAGCACGAATTACATTTTTATTCTTGTTCCCACTTATCTGTGTCGTGAGAAGGGTCGTATTATTTCCTTGGTGAATCAAGACCTCCAATTTATAGAGGAAAACCTGAATTAAAAATTAATAATATTGTATTACAGTCGTTTATCAAGGGTCTGTGTTCAACTAAACCTCTTTAGGCTTAAAGATCTCAATGCGTTAGTTTTTCTATTCCAAGTACCAAGGGATCATTATGCCTTTTTCTTAATTTCATCCACCCTTCCTAATCCTCCTTCGTATAACGAAATGTAACCCCTGTTTGGCTTAGTAAGAGAGTAGGTCTACATGAAGGTAGTCGGCCCTTCATACTTGTTACAATATCACCTACCAGGAAGTATTATGTCCTACCCTTAGTTCCATCCCTTTTCCTCATTCGTATAACGAAATGTAAACCCTGTTTGGCCCCGTAAGTGTGTAGGTCTAGATGAAGGCAGTCGGCCCTTCACACTTGTTACAAAATCACCTACCAGGAAGTTTCATGTCATACCCTTAGTTCCATCCACCTTTTCTTCTCCTCCTTCGTATAACGAAATGTAACCCCTGTTTGGCCCCGTAAGAGAGTAGCTCTATTTGAAGGTAGTCGACCCTTCACACTTGTTACAACATCACCTACCAGGAAGTTTTATGTCCTACACTTAGTTCCATCCACCGTTTCTTCTCCTTCTTTGTATAACGAAATGTAACCCCTGTTTAACCCCGTAAGAGTCTTCATGAATGTAGTCGGCCTTTCATACTTGTTATAATATCACCTACCAGGAAGTGTTAAACCTTTTTTTTTTAAGCGGTCTTACTTAAATTCACTATCATTTCCTGTACTTCGTAAGCGATAGACATATTGGCTTTTAACCTTAAAACTATTAAACGTTTTCTCTCATTTAGCTATGTTTCATTTGCGTATATATTGTGAGAAATATATTTTAAATACGAGATATTTAAAGTAAAATTGAATAAAAGTTTCGGGAGTAACTTCCCACTTTCGACGTTAGTTATCTGTAATCTTCTCCTTCAGTATTTCGTACAGACATTTTTTGATTTAATATTAACACGCAAAACTTCGTGAATACTGTATTTAAAATTGGTTTTATAAAATTATTATGAATCTTTTAATCAAAGAACTTATAGCCAGTCGTTCAGTTATGGAAATTTATTACCTATCAATACCAAGTTAATAGTTTTCATTACAAAAACTTCGTGAATTTATTTTACCGAGAAAGGTCTTAGGAATCAAACACATTTCTTTCACTTATTTCAAACACCGCGCATAACTTAACAGCGTAATGAATATGGTTCCAAGCCAGTATCGAGAGCTTCAAGTTGTGCAGCCATAACCATTAAAATACCAGTAGTCTGAACGGTCTAAACGTGGAATAACAGTTTACAAAGACCGTTTTACGACGCCGACATTAGGACGGAGAAATGATTTCGAGACTTTACCAGGCCAATCGATTCCGACGTCCTCTAGCGGCGTATAAAACTTAACGACGGACTATTTGAATCCTCCGCAAGAAAGCTTAACTGTTATTGTGATCCACCGTGACGGAGCAATTAATGTTTATCTCCGTACTTGGGCATGGTTTCAGCTCATCTAAGTATATCGCCACAATAAGACGGCGACAATGAGGTGGGTCGTAGATTACACTTTGTTTGATAGGTTCGGTTTAGGAAACTCTAAAAGCTCTCTTTAAATAAAAAAAACGACCGAAAGATTTATTTATTATTTCTCAATAAAAATACTTCACAGCTTTACAATTAATATTGTCAATATGTTTACAATTCGATGAATGTTTTAAAGATCTTATTCTTAAAATAAGATTTTCGAACGCTGTGGAACAGTAGAGTAGCTATAAGTTGGAAATTCAAGAAGGTTTTTTTATTTCAAATATATATTTACTTTCCTAGGAGTAACCCTTAGTTTATTGTTGTATAAAGAGGTATTGTTGTATTATAGTGGTATCGAGGAATCGTCGATACTCAATTCCCCTTCGATTAAAGTGCCGATTCTAATTCTTGATTTTTTAACTGTTAAAATACGTATGAGGTGTAATTTATAAGAAATATAGCCTAAATAATTATAAACTATGTCTTATTCAAGTATTAGTTGCTTTGCATGAATTAAACGATTAAAGCAAATGTCTATTTGAGATCACGAAAGTATTTATATTATTATTATTTATGACCCAACAACAAAGACGATCGGAAGCATTTCTGCCTCGATTGTAACCACTCTTCTCGCTCTGCTGTCTCTCTCTCACACGAGAGGGCTCGACGCTCTATCTCTCTTCCTGTCTCAACGAAGCCCCGTCGAAACAAAACACAAAGAAAACGTAGTTCCAATTTCTTCAGATATACAAACTGAAATAGCTATTACTGAAGTTATATTAAAATTGTGAACTGAAGTTCATATTTGTATTTTTAAAATAATCATTACTTTTATCCAATATTTTTCTCACCCTTTCAGAAATTCATATTCATAAATCAAGGCTTAACGTTTTGTGTAACCTATTACATTAAAACAGAATTTTTAAAAGGTGTCCCCATATGACCAAGATGTTAATTAAATTCATTATTAGAGAATATAATGTAGGCCTGAAAGAATTAAAAATCGTCTTGAGAATCGAGAATCAAAAGAAATATTTGAGAATCGTAACCGGAATCGAAATCGAAAACTTGTCGTATCGGCCCATTCCTAGTTAGCACCATTATATTCCTCTAGTCCAACTCAGTTTCGTTATGGGTTGTAAAAACAGTACACAACTGGGACGCTGGCCTCATGAAAGGGGTTTATAACTAGTAATACCAAGTAAAAAATGGTAGCCAATGTGAAATGTAAATATTATGGTGTGTGTATATATATATATATATATATATATGTGTGTGTGTGTGTGTGTGTGTGTGTGTGTGTGTGTATGAGTTGTGTATGTGTGTGTATGCGCGCGCGCGCGTGTGTGTGCGTGCGTGCGCACATGGTGTGTGTGTGTGTGTGTTGATGTTTATATATATATATATATATATATATATATATATATATATATATATATATTGCTGATGTATTGTTATGTCCTATGTATATTATTGTGAGAAATAAAGGTCTTTCTTTTTTCTTCTTTCTGGTTTAAAAGTTACAAATTGAGAGTGTAGTGAAATTAACGTTTAATGGTTGCGGAAGTTGGGTTGTTAAAAGAAAAAAAGGTTGTTAAGAGAAGGGAATAATATTTTAAACACGCATAAACCAGTGTAGTTTGTAATGATTGTATTTGCCGAGGCGGAATGTTTAATCTTGCGACAATTGCGTTGAATGAACGATTAAAGGAACATTTTATGAATACAAGATATTTCCGAGAAATTAACTCGTTACAAGCTTTACGTAAATTCCAGGGTCTGTTTCGAACAGACGAGAGCAGTTTAACGCGTTTTCCGATGTAAAGAAATAAAGGAATTCTTGCAATTTAATTGATAATAACTCCGAGTCGTGATGCGTCCCTAATATTCGCAACTCAAACGTCTTCTCCAAATCGTTAAGCAAATATCTGACACTGCCAAAGGCTTAGTAATTAGTAAATTATGTTCATTTAGGAAGTTATAATAAAATTAAACGCTGACAATTTGTATAACTGCAGCTTGTAAATCTGTAGAGACTTTAATGAGTCGAAGAATACTTACGGGCGATTTTCTAATTTAGTCCATCTTTCTTCCCCATGCTTAAGTATCCGAATACCATTGAACAAGGCTGAAGTTACGAATACATTTTGTTGCAAGTTTTTTTGTGAGTTTGTGTCTTGTAAAATATATTACCAACAATGTCGAATTTAAAAATAAAAATGTGTGAAATGAAATGCAATTGTTTTCCTCACTTGGAGATAATGTAAATTAATAATAATTTAGACATTTTTTTAATCTTTAGAGAATAGATATTTTAAAACATTGTAAAAGAAATAGTATTTTACAAAATCCGGAATTATAATATTCTTAATAGCACTTTGGAATTTTCATTGTGTTGAAAATAAATTTTGTTTTTATATGTTTTCTTTGTATTGAGTAACAAAACACAGCTCTATTGTTAGTCGTTATAGCTATTAAATACATAGGTAAAATAAATTTGCCTAAACGTATTTGACAAAATGATTATTTGACTATACGGTAGTTTCAGTCTGAAGTTCGATATCATTTGCATATTTTATCAGATTTAGGAAGGGATTTGCCATTTCTACAAATATTTTTTCTCTTGTTCTACAACCTTGTATTAAAAAGTCAACAAAAGTTGGAATTATATTCTATTCAACAGGAGAAAAAACTTTAAACGTTTCCGAATATTTCAGTAGAACTACAATGAACGTATTAACCGACTTAAGATGGACCACTAGGAATCATTTCCAAATAATTACGCAAATGTTTGGTCAAAGATAATATTAAGAAGTATCGATTGGCGTAACGAGTAACCTCTGCTCTATCCCCGAATTCAGGTATGCGGGCTCGTGATGATGATAGAGAGGCTTTGTTGCAGGCTAAGGATTTGTATAGCCTTATCTTATCACTAACAATATCCTCCATTTTGTACCTTACATTCAATAATAGTCACCTTGGCCGAATGTAGTAAGAAAAATAAACACAAATGGACTCGACATTAAAAGGGTCTTGACAATTTCTTTTTACTATTTTTCCAAATACACACCAACTCAGATGAAGGATTCATACTGTTACTCTTTACACTGCGCAGGATTTTCCCCGATTGTTGCAGTCCTTTCTTAGGCTGTCGTTACTTTTGAAATAGCTTTCATAGAGATGAACAAAAGGTTTGGGTTTTCACCTACACAAAACTTAAATATTATTTTTAAATACACTTTAGTCCTAAAGACCAGAATTACTAATTTGCTCACTACTTGGAACAAACTGTGGTGAATGTTTTAATATCACACAGACCCAAATAAACCGAGATTTAACAATGAGTTAACACACAAATTATTATGTTTGGAGGGTGTTTGTGTTTTATTAATTTACCGTTTAATGATCACTTCCCACTCTTCACTATTTTACAATACCTGCCGCAAGTGATTGAACGTCCTTTTATAATTACAATTCAAACTTAACTTTCCTACAATTCAAACCTAACTTTCCTACAATTCAGACTTAACTTTCCTACAATTCAGACTTAACTTTCCTACAATTCAAACTTAACTTTCCTACAATTCAGACCTAACTTTCCTACAATTCAAACTTAACTTTCCTACAATTCAGACTTAACTTTCCTACAATTCAGACTTAACTTTCCTACAATTCAAACTTAACTTTCCTACAATTCAGACTTAACTTTCCTACAATTCAGACTACGTAAGAGATCGGAGAGCTCCTATTCTATAATGTAAACATCCAAGAAATGTAGTTGATGCAGTTAGGCTGCTGTAACATTTCAAAGCAATGACGGGTTGTATAGAAATGTTTTGTTTTTGTTTTATACTCTTTCTACCGATCATCTTAGTATAAAAACAGAAAAGCTAAATGATATTAATTTTTTTTGTTACAATGTAGCTATAGCTTTAATAATAATTTCATAAATTACATGTTCTATGAATATCTTTTTAAAGATTTTAATAAATATTTCTTTTTAATACAGCTTCGTAACCTTTTGTGATTTTAAGCTACTTTTAAATTTAAAGATGAAACATTTTGTAGTCCTACTTTTAAATATTTATAGATATAATACAATATGTTTAATTTAAGGTGTAAATAGAATTTTATAAAATGGTTCGTTAAATAAAGTGTTGATGAGTGCGTTTGTGGAGACAGGACGTTACTGTCACAGTCGGGATAAAGTAAGGAGGCAACGAAATCATCTTTTATTCATTCCAGGCTGGATATTTCTATATTACGACTTTCATTTCATAGCCTTTCTATTATTTACGGAGAAAACGTTTTGCATTCTTAGAAAATAAAATCGTATTGTTTAAAATCAAGTGAAGTAATAGAAGCAACTGTTGAACAATTTTATAACACAAAATGAATTTATGCAACACCTACCATAAGATCTAGAATAGCAGATATTAGTCATATGAAGTCAAACGGGAGAATGTTAAATATATATATATATATATATATATATATATATATATATATATATATATAACATAAGAACATATAAAGATAATGTTATATTGTTATTATTTTTTTGAAAGACTTACTAGGAATTTTTCCAATCATAGTCTGTAGGTTAACCACTATTTATTTGTCTACTAAAATTTATATATGCCACCGGCATGGATTCTTATTTTTCTTGCAAAGGCCGTTTCTTTGTGGTTTTCATAGCACTTTCGTAATTCAATAATTTTTCTATTGTACGACGTTTTCTTTAAAAAGCCTCTTTTTAATAGACATATAAATGATTACTTTAAATTTCTAGAAAATAAATCTGTATTTAGGTCTGCTAGGTCCCGCAAGATATCAAAATAATAAGTTTCTTACATCGATTTACTATGACGAAAAGGGTCGTGTGTGACAAAATGAATGTAAAATAATTAAATATTATTGTACGATTGTGAACCTTCGACAAAAAAAAGACTACATTCACCATGCCTTCATTTTCAAAGGCCACTGTATTACCAGCCACACAGGGGTGTAGAAGCTTGAAGAATCAGCTACAATTCTTTCGTGATTCTACAAAACTGTGCAAAGGCGTAGTAAAACAAATGATTAAACCTAACATATTGATCTCTCGTATTTTATTAATTAAAAAAATTATCTAGTTGTAATAGTACTTCAGGGGAAAATATTAAACAAGTTAATCTTGCTCAAGCAAACAACTAAGCCTTGATGATAAATACTATTTTTAAAATTACATACGTAAAACCTGTCAGCCTACACATAAACACTTCTAAAGGTTATAAAACTTTAAAACAGAGCTGAAGCTCTTGAAATGTATAAGCAAATTACAACAGTTTAATCAATTTAAGTACGAAGTTAAAGAAATTTGTTATTTAAATTTGTGTTTTAAAACACAGAAATTTTCGTATTATTATTATTATTATAAAAAGTAAAGATTGGAGTTGGCAGCTGATAGTCAGCTGTTCTATACAGTGTTTTTTAAAAAGAGCATTTTTAATTTAAATTTTGGATTTTAAATATTAACAAGCAAGATTTAGATATAATTTGATAATTTCTCAATACAATAAATTTATTTATTACACACTTTATAGATTGAAATATATCTGAAAAACGGGAGATTTTTTTATCCTTTTTTTAAGCCTTTCTCTTGTTACTCGCTAATGAAAATTCCTCCCAATCACTTCCGAACAAAGAGTCCATGGAATGTTCAAAATGCATCACTTTCTTGTATCTCCCCGAAAGTTTACTGCCTCATTCACTTTAGTTGCCCGCGATCTCCCCAGATCCTCTTTTCCGTCTAATTACCGTTATATGACCGTTCCATTCATATTTTTGCCTTCCATATAACCGATATATTTTTCTAGATATTTTTCTATTCTATCTGATTTTTTTATTTCATAATTTCTGTTTTTCCAATTTGGTTATTCTTCGATGAGTAGCTGTTTCAATTACTATGATCTCCTCTTTACGTATCTTGTACATGATTATTGTTTACCTCGCTCGTCATAATGCTATCTAATAGGCTTTGAAAATGTTTTATCTTCGTTTTTATATTTATTTTGTTGTGCCCAAAGTTTGTTTGATACTCATTGTTACTCGACTCCTTGTATTATTTGTAGTTAGGCTATGTTTTCGCATTTTTTGTCCTCTTATATCCCAAGTATTTCATTTTTTCTTTAAGCAATTGTTGAATGTCTTCGATGTTTATTTTATGTTCTGCTGGATCTCGGTCCTCTGAAGTTGCCGTATATTCTCGGTTATTCCAAGCTTACTGAATCTATAACTCTAGAGTCTCAGCTTCGTAAATGAAACGATTGTTTCGAAACGCTTAAGCAAGTAAGTTCTAAAGTGTTCACTTATTTGCAATAAATACTAATATCTTAATTAGTGAATTCAAGATGATTACAGCAAGCAACTCTACTGCATTCTGTTTGTGATTTCTGATCATGTAACTCAAATACTAATTGACTGTCAGGAAAAGATATTGTAGGGTGTACGTATATGATAGTTCCTTCCGGTGCCCCATCCTTATCACCTGCCCCAACGCCAATAGTATTAAGACATTTTCTAAATATACGAGTATGTTAAATATAATAAGTGGTGGAGGTAAATCCTGCATTTTCCAAAATATTTATTATTTTATCTCACATTTAATTAGATATTTCGACCCAAGTCGTACACTTTTAACAGCTTCTATAAGCTTTCTTGTAATCTTGCGATTTGTTTATGGAACTCAAGATAACAAGCCTTGTTGTTTCCATATTAGTTGATACTCTTGTTAAAGAGGCTCAAGCTTTCTTTAGGCTTACAAACGCTAAATACATATCTTTTAACAATTTATTTGTTCGCTTTTTTCTAACGTTTATGTAGTTTCGACACACGATCTTCATACACTATATTCTGCCTGCTCTTCACTTATTTTGCCCTCTGACGCATCCTCTGTCTTATCGCTCATTCTTCCCATTTATAAAGGTGTAAAATAAAAATTAAATGAAATCTCACCAATAGATTTGAAAATTTAAAATGAAATCTGTGAAATTGATGTTAGTTTAATATTACAACTTTTATTTTACTGCCTTGCTAGATAAGTTTTATTATTTTTTTAGTATTTCTATTAGTTTATAAAAAAAAATTATATTAAACATAAGTATATTTTAAGTTATATTTTTTAATTATTTTTCAGCTTCACTTGTAAAAATGTTTAATAAGCTTCTCTCATGTTGAAATATATTTGACCTTAAAATTATAATTGAAATATTATTAATCTTAATGTTTTAAAAACTCAATAAAATAACATTGATGAAAATTAATATCTAGTAAAACCATTATTGGTTCAATCTAGCTACTGGTGAAAAAACTCACCACTAACGTGCTTTTTGAAAGCAAATAATTTCTTCAACCAGTTTGTTCAGGTAATAACTCAACTAGGTGAGTGTCGTTAAGGTATTTCACTCATCGATTTTTAGGCATTTCATTCTTTGTAAAAAAAGCAGCCTTTGAATAAAGAAAGAAAAAAGTCATAACTTTTGATTCAACCACACTCTGAGTGGTACTAGAATGTGTAAAGTGGATTGTAGAGGAATAATCCTTAATGCAACATTTCTAAATCTTCCCCCCTTGCATTCAGCTCCACCGATGCATCCTTCTACTTGGCCCGAACGTCAATACGAACCCAGCTTAGAATATTCAGATCTTTGTAGCATATCACAAGTGAAAGCCACAGAGATTTTGTTATGAAATTGACTCTTGGAGTTTACTGTTTTAGGTTATATCAATAATATTAGTATATATTTGCATTAGCCCATCTTGAAACAGTTAAAAAATTATGTTTTGATTACAATTATAGGATGAAACTTTAAGTATTAATTCTAACTTCAAATAATAAAGATATAATCCTACACATAGAAGTAAGTTCACCTCCAGTATTATTACCACTGTCACTTTCACAGCAGCTTTACTTGTCGCCAAATAAAATTTATTGTGAACAGTTCTAGAATTTATTCTGGAAACCATTTAATTACTTTAAATACACATCTTTTAAAATTTGTCGTTTTTAACAATAACCCAATAAAAAAAACAATAATTATGATACTGTAGAACATAGGTTCCCAAACTGGGGGGCATGAAGGCGAGTCAGGAGGGGCGTGAGACAAGTTGGAAAATAGTAAGATAAATTCTCATTTTGTTAAAATTCAAGTACACAATCGATCAAAATTTAAAACGTAATTAGCATCGTAAATTATTTTTACATAGATAATTTTATTGAACATGATGTTCAGAAAATTTAAACGAAATGTTTGCATTTATAAAAGAAATATAAGTAAAGGTTGGGCAAATTGTGTAAACTTGAAATTAATTCAACATGACTGCTTGAAAAAATAATAGTACAAAATTATCATGAAACGAATGTTTACTGTTTAATGTGGCAACAGCGACACAATGGACAAATCTCCGTTTTTTGTAAAACACTTAAAAGTGTATCACAGGCTGCTTTTCGATTATAATTGTTTTTCTCAAGTACCTACTTATAAAATATATTTCCAGCACTTGTTGAAATAAAAACAAAATAAAGGAACAAACTTGATGTTGCTAATGACTTGTGTTGTGCCTTTAATAAAATACAGCCTTAAATAGGAAAGCTAGTGAAAAAAGTGAAAACAATTCAAGCTCATCCATCTCACTAACAGATTTTTCTCTTGTCAGTTAAAATTTACCTTGAGAATTAAAACTTGAAATCTTATATCATGTTTCTTGTGATAGTATGTATAAATAAATAAATTGTTATATATATATATATGAAGATGATATATTGCTATTGTAAATACTTTTATCCACCACTAAGTGCAATAATTTTACATGGTTGTGATGAGGCACCTTTCGGTCACTTGACCATTGTCGAATCACTGATATTTCACTAGAGAAAAATATCAGTGACTCGACAATGGGCAAGTGACCGAAAGATGCCTCATCACAGCAAGGTAAAATTATTGCACTTAGTGGTGGATAGAAGTATTTACAATAGTAATATATCAACTTCATAAAGTCAGTGCAACGGAAAAATAATGGACAACGTAATATATATATATATATATATATATATATATATATATATATATATATATATATATATAATATTTGTTTCTTTTTAACATGCCCATACCATTTATTTATAGTGTAAAGTGGAGGGGCATGGGAGGCTTTAATTTCAAGAAGAGGGGACGTGGTACCAATAGGTTTGGGAGCCCCTGCTCTAAAACAGAAATGTGAAGTAAAGTCT